>JARYHS010011672.1:0-11199 GCA_031002005.1 Vandiemenella viatica
AGCATCCATAAACTATGTGGCTTGGTCTAGGGGGAGGGGGAGGGGTTGGTGGGAAGCTACCTGGGACTATGTGGGGAGAAGGGGGATTGCAAGCCAGGCCACGTAGCTTTCCATTCATATTATTTGTCACAGTTAAAATGACACAACAGCATGTGAATATTTATATCTGTCATTTAATCATCTCCGTATGTAGTTTACAATTAGTCTGACAAGAGAAAACAGTTTAAAATAAATAGGAAAAAAAGCTACGTTCTACATGGGGGGCTAGAGGCTAAATCCAAATCGCACTACGTGGAAAAATGGGGGGGGGGATTTTCACATAAAGCCAAAATGGAGTTACGTGGTTTGTTGACACTCCCTTATAGTAAAGAGGGAGACAATTAATGCATTTTAATGTCTTCCATTGAATTCATCTTTACCGATGTACTTGTATGTCATGCTGTTGTCTACTTCTCTTGAAGGGCAAAGATCTTAGTTTGCTACACCAAATTACAGTTTCCCATAGGTCGGTTGTAGGAACCAAGCAGGACATGAGATGGAGAGGTCTAGGGCATTTAGCCTTACTAGAAGGGAAGTGTCAGAGCCCTAGTAAGACAAATTCATGGGTTTGGTTGCAGAATTCAAGTAACATCACAATGAGCGATCCTCTCAATAAAAGTGGAGCCAGGTGGGTCATAAATCAAGGATGAATGTTACATAACTCTACGGCTTCAGATTTAGTGTGAAAATGGTCACTGAGCATGTTGGTGTAATGGTTAGCATTCTGGCCTCTCATTCGGGAGGACGCCGGTTTGAATCCCTGTCCGGGTATCCAGATTAGGGTTTTCCATGGTTTCCCAAATCACTCCAGGCAAATGCCGGGATGCTTCCTCCTAAAGGCCATGGCCGAATTCCTTCCCATTCCATGCCCCCATCCTTTCCCGTCTCTAAAGACCTCGCTGTTAAGAGACGTTAAACAGTTTAAAAAAATTAAGGGTGTCTATCACACCAGGACTTGCTGCTATGATGCTATCTGTTTGTTATTTCAAAAACCTAATGAAGGTGTATGGTGGTTGAGATGTGTGGGTCCAGAGACACATCAAAGTTCTTGCTGAAGACAGTTTAATTATTGTGATACACTTTCATGGGTAAGTAACCAAGTGTCTCTACTGTATTGTTAATCATACCCCCTGCATTTGTCTGAAATATTGACAGTCAACTAAATTAATGTTAGAGTTGCCTACAATTGCTTGTTGATTGACTTAAGATTCTGTCTGTACTACTGGGAAAATGGATCAGAAGTTATAAATTAGGGCTTAAGGCAAGCTTATTAGGAATAAAACCTGTTAAGTTCCAGAAATTGAAAATAAACCTCTAAAACCAAAATTTTATACAATTCATACAATTTTTGAAAGTTGCTGCCATGAAAAGTTAGCTTTTAGCCTTTAAGCTGTGATACTACATGTATGTAAAGCATTTAACAATTATTATGGTGCGTAATTCTATAGTTCTTAGCTATTTCACATGTGTAATTGAAAATTTCATGCAGACATGTAGAGTTTCGCTAATTTATCAAATAAAGCTTTCAGAATGAAATAGCTGAGTTATGGTATTTTAATTAAAAATAACTGAAAATTTAGTTTCAAGACTATATTTTCAGATATTTATTTTTTTCATGTCCAAAATTTTTAAAATAATTTTTATATAAATCTCTGTTGAGATGCAAGAATCCAATGTTTGTGACTAAGGTGTCAGGGGTTGGAACAAAGTATGAAGTGAAGTGATGAATAATTTAGCCAAAATGCTGAAGAAATTTAAAATGTGTAAATCACAAAAGTAGATGGGGGAGGAATTAACTTCTCAAGGTATTTAAGATAATCAAAAAAATAATAAGAAAGAGCTAATTAGATGACTCATGACTGAGTAAATATCCACAGAGAACATAATCCATCACAATTAACAATCAAAAAAAAAATATTAATGTGTACTACTACATATACCAGCATAACTTAGCCCACAACCTGAATGTTGGTTGGATTCTCCCAAAAGAGGTGTAATGAGACATTACATAAGAAGTAGAATGGTCAGTTACTTTGTTCCAGGACTTAGTTTAATGTGGAATCTGAACCATAGACCATGCTGTAGCTCAGATGAATAAACCAAAGTATTTAAAAATTCCTTGAACCTAAAACCTTTAATTTTATCCACTGAGCTACCAGACTGCTCATGAACACCATATACCAATGTAAAAACCATTTTCTCCCCGTCATGAGTTTTTACTCTGGTTTTATGCAATCCACCATCCTGCCTTTATGAAGTAAGCTTGTAATCTCAACATATTCATAGCTTACACTGTCAGTTTGATGCAATCCACCATCCTGCCGTTATGAAGTAATCTTGTAATCTCAATATACTCGGCTTACACAGTCATGCCCAAATTCTAATAGCATGAGAAGCTTCCTTTTGCTCAGTGGAGTACAGCAGCTTACTGTGTAATGTAATCTGATTATAAGTAGAAGACCTCAGGATGGATCTGCATGTTTGGGGTAGGTCCTGTACCTCATGTATGAATGTCTCAGATATACTACATAGGGTTCATATCTTGTGATCTAGGTGGCCAAGTTGTATGCTGAAATGGTCCAGGACCCTCCTAAAAATAACTGCAAACAGTGTGAGCTCTCTGACATCATCCTGTAACTTGCTATATGGGGCACTGATGTCTGCGAATGGTCACCAGTCAGTTGAGGATACTGATGTTCTTTGTGAATCAGACCCAGACCAAGCAATGTATACACACCGCACCACTATTGCATCTACACAGGCTTTCACAATACTTTCCTTAAGAGCTGAACCCTTGGTTTTATGCCATACTATCTGTATGTATCGACTGGAAATATAATTCCTGGGACCAAGCTACCATCTTTCAATTTTAGTTGAGAGTTTTGAGTTAATCTAAATTCTGGATTTGTAAGCATAAATCCCAATTATGATACTTTAATTTTATTAAACTAGACAACCTGTGCGAAAATTCTGCGAATAAAATGCGATGAATAGTGATGTTGAATGTTTGTAATATAATGAAAAGTAGAACTGCACTTTTGCAGCAAATATTTATTTGTTTAGTGTAATAGTTAAGCATCAAAATATTTACAGTATGTTATGAAACAATTAGGAAACACATTGTATGTTCAACAAACTGTCACTGACCTTAACAGAATACAACCAACCTGAAAAAAATGCACACAGCACATCAACATCTCTGTGATATGTGTTACTGTTATCATAGCCTGTGAGAAAATTTTTCATAAATGATATTGGAATTGTATAGCAAAACAAAAATGTTTCCGTAACAGAAAAAATATCCGAAAAGCTACTTATTGTATAAACAGTTTGTGATATCTGCTGCTGTAATCTAGAGACTTGGCTCTGAATTGTCTCATACGCGTGACCTCTTGAAGCATCAAATTCCGAAAAATTCTTTCTTAATTTATGATTTTACCTAATTGGAGACCTTAATCTTTAAAACGACATGTCATTAGGTATTGAAGGAGATAAATGTATCATAATAATAATAAAAAAAAACACATTGTAGAAATAATATTGATTCTTATGCCCTTTAAGGGTCGAGTTCCAAAAAATTCCTTTTATTGGTCTTTTGGTTAGGTATAAAAAAGGTTTTAGAAATGATGATATTTTTACCTCTTCAGGGTTGAATTTGGAGAAAGTTCTTTCTTAAAATAGGATGTAACCAAAAGTGGATACTTTAATCTTTAAAACAGTACCTCATTAGGTATCAAGGGAGATAAATGGCTCATGACAGAAAAATATGTTGTAGAAATATTAATACTTTTGCCTTTTAAGGGTTGAATTTTGAAAACTTCCTTTCTTATAATATGGTGTAACGAAATCAATGACCTTATGAACCTTTAAAATGATACCTCGTTTAACAATTTTGCTTAATTATCAAGGAGATAAATGACTTGGGACACAAATTTTTTTTTTGCACTTTAAGTGTCAAATTCAGAAAAGTTCCATTCTTAAATTATGATGTGACCACAGCGGAGACCTTAATCTTCAGAATGATACCTCATTTATCTATTTCGGTTAGATATTAATGGAGATAAATGGCTCGTGCCACAATAATGTGTTGTAGAACCATTGATACTTTTTCCCTTTAAGGGTTGAATTCCAAAAAAATTCTTTCTTAATATATAATGTCACCAAAGCAGAGACATTACTCTTCATAATCCTTCTTCATGTATCGATTTCTGTTATGTATCCTGGGAGATAAATGGCTCGAGAAACAAAAAAACACATTTTAGAAATATTAACATTTTTCCCAATTAAGGGTGAAATTAAGGAAAATTGGTTTCTTGAAATATGATGTCACAAAAGCGGATATCTTAAGCTTTAAAATGATACTTGATTTATCAATTTCATTATGGTATAAAGGGAGATAGTAGCTTGTGACAAAAAAGAAACACCCCTATCGAAATAATATATATGATGAGGAAAAGCGATGTAACACAAATTTAATATAAGTGAGGTAAGTGTTCATTCAGTTAAAAAGTATCAAGAAAAATGTGCTTTAATTAATAATAGTGTCAGAACGTGGCGCAGGGGCGTAGCTACTTTGGGGCTAGATGGTGCAGTGCACTGGGGCCCCTAGTCTCAGGGGGCCCCCAAGCATAAGAAGGCCTACAAGCGCACCTCTGTGGGTCCCCAAACGCAGTTCAGAGGGCCCACAGGCGACCTTTTTTTCTCTCTTATTTTTCTTTTAGCTCTACCGTCGTCTGAGGGGCCCCCTTAAACACAGGGAGTCCCTCAACCACTGCTCAGAGGACCCCCAAGCACAACTCGGGGGTCCCCAGCCTCAGCTCAGGGGGCGCCTACCAGCAACACAAAGAAAAAAAAAAGGCCGCCCATTTGGCCTAAGGGCCCAAAATAATTTTTTTGCATCGGGGCCCTTGTTGACCTAGCTACGCCACTGACGTGGCGTTGAAGTTCAGTGTGCCAGATCTAGGGGCGTGTTTATATGGCTGCATACGTCGATGAAAGGAGGAAACATTTATGCGATCGTAGAGCTGTTAAAGGAAATCTATTGCTTACTTTCTCCGTTGTTTCTAACTTCATGGCTGGAATTGTGTATCGTCATCTGTCTGTTAACGGTATGAGCTGTTTTTTTTGTATAACGAGTGGTGTCAATTTGTTTGTGAAACGTCTAATATTTTAGACTGAAATTGGGAACCGGCGCAGTATTTGCTTGGCTGATAACAAAAGAATGCGTAAAAACTGTAATCTGGAAGGCCGGGCCAATGATTTCCACTGATTTCCATGCGTACCTTCGTGAGTCCACTGTGGCGGCGCTTGAGTTGATGTGCACTATCAAACTGACTGTTTCTACGAAAGTAGAAAGCATAAGACAAAGGCAATAATTAAAGCTTTGCACGACGCCAATTTCGAACTTCCAAACCCAACATGGCAGTCTTACGATGTTTGTTATCTATCATTTAGTTTTGGGACAGAAATATACAAGGGTGGATCAAATATAAACGAGACAAAGTTATTGAGGGCGCTGTAATGATTTGGGTGGTAGCGCGGTTTTTGACGTGTTTGGTGGGAATGTCGGGAGTGGGGATAGGGGCCTTACCAGTCAAGAGTATAGTTAACAATATCAGAACAAGACGTGTACCTGTGAATTACAACCTTTTGGGTGAGGTTAAGCTAGCTTATCGCTGCAAAAGACATGAACTGCCGATAAAAGATATGGTTCTTCCCCATGACAACGTTCGATTCCATACTACAGCTCTCACTCTTGCAAATTACAGAAAATCAATTCGACATAACTTGATCATTTTCCCTACAACCCCGACCTATCATCCTGTGATTTTCTCTTCTGTGGACTCTGGAAAGAAGCACTGGGGGAGTGGGTTGGGGGGGAGGGGTGACGTTGGAGGGTACCATGTGCAGTTGGCTATTGACATATTTTCTCTTCCTTTTATGAAGAGGGTATCAAAAAGCTTCCAATACAGTGGGAAAATTGTATGTACAAAGCAGGAAATAGTATGTACCTGGTTCATTTGTTACGATAAATATTCTTTTAAAAATAGTTTTGCTTGCATTTGATCCACCCTTGTACATATAATAATAATGATAATTTCGTTTTATGGAGCGTGGTGGGTGAGCGTTAACTCTCTGGCCTCGTATTCGGTAGGACGCAGGTTCTAATACCAGTTCTGTCATACGTATTCCGATGAAATTGAGATATACAAGGACGGAGAAATTTATGGTCTTGAACGATTCCATTCGCAGAGGATTCAAATGAGTGACGTTTCCATCAACAGGCAGAGAGATTATTCACTGAATCACTAAGCCGCTGCTATCATTACTGTAATGAGTACGTGCGAGTCTTGGAGTGTTCTCATAGTAGCATGACCGATATTTTTTGTTTACTGGTCGGCCTTGATACTTCCCTAAAAATATGTGCCTACACCTCTGAAATGTTACAGATATTTTTTTCCCCTGATGCGACCTTTCTCCGCAGCTGTAGCTCATTGTTCTGTGTTGTTTCCGCTGCCGCCATCAACGTGAAAGCATTCGGCAGGCGCATGGGACCTGCAGTGTAGAGCACGCACCTAGTTTAATACAGATGAGAGAGGACGAACTGTCGAAAACACGAGAGGAATTTACACTCTTAAGATTCTGCGAATGGAGACCAGGTGAAGTCTCTATAGATGGAGCGCGCATTAAATACACTTTTTTTTATATAACGGTTTTTTCGTCATAGCGTTAAAAAGGACTTTAATTCCGTTGAACAAATTTTAGATACTGTAACTGAACTATGGCTGTTGATAAAATATCGATATATCGATATTTTTTTAAAAAAATATCGATATTTATGAGTGATATTTTTAGGACGATATATCGATATTGAAATCTGGATATCGGAGTCCGATATTTTTAAAAAATAAGTTGTTATTTTCCGTTTTCCTCGTAGAATATTCCAAGTTATTATTGGAGGGAAAACGATTACCTTTGTTGCAACGTGTTTTTCAGGTTCTTCCAAAAGACTTTCCAAACGATAAAATCTGGCCAATTTCTTTAGAATAAGCATTTTTAATGATTTTGAATATTTAAAAAGAAGTTGGTTTTATTTTTTCAATTCCAACAAGCAATGACTTTTACGAGACAAGTTTTAGCGCGTTGAATAATTTCTGAAATAAGAGCGAAACAGAACGTTCATGGATTTGATCAAGGCTGAACTGCAAACTCAATCAATTTTGAAGACTCTTGCTGAGAAATTTATCAGTTTTGCAAAGCAGTGACGGAGAAATATTTATGAAAATGGCAAAATCTAATAATAAATATTTTAGAAGTAGTTAAGATCTATTTTGATTGATGTTGATTTTGATTTAGCAAAAGATAGAAGTTTTTTTTTTTTATTATTTGTTGATAAAACCTGATGCTGATTTTCTGCCTAATTTTAATTAATGAGCCTAACAGAAGTGTTCAGTTTTTGTTTAATATTTTTGAGATTTTGATTGATAATACCCGATGTTGATTTTGTACCAAAGTAAAAAATTCCTAACGAGGTGGTTAATTTTTGTTTTAAGTTTAGAAGTTTTCCTTTTGATTCATAATACCTGATGTTGACTTTCTACCATAGTTTAATTAATAAACTTAAAAGAGGTGCTATACATACGTTTGATAGCATATTTACCTAAAATAGAATTTTTTAGTAATTTGCATTTTTGTTCACTCTTTAAACATACCGCTAAAATACTTTTTAGACCCAGAAATGTCCCGGAAATTATAAGCCTGTATCTGACACTCCACAGTTAAATATTTCGCGCGAATTGGATACGCTTCTTGTTCCATACCAACAGAAGAATTGAGCTCCAAAATTATGTCACAGCCAGTTTTGTTATATCACTTACGAATTTATTAAGATAAGAAATTGAAAAAAAGAATCTACCACTTTTGGATTGCCTTTAGGGGGCATCCACAAATTACGTGAGGTGTTTTTCCGGATTTCTAGACCCCCCCCTCCCCCTAGGTGAGATTTCGTGAGATCTGGCCGGCCCCCCCCCCCCTCTGGTGAGATCAGGTCCGTGAGAACCCCCCCTAGAAATCGCACTCGAAACTTTTGTAGACCTTTTTTTTTTTTTTTTAGGTCACACCCTAACTTTTTCACGAAATACCCTCCTAAAATCGACTTAGGCGCAAATTGTAGACCTTTTTTTTTGGCTCTACTATCCCAAAATTTTTCGCAAAATCTCACGTGAGATTTCCGTAGACCCCCCCTCCCCCCTGGTGAGATTTCGCCGGACCCCCCCCCCCCTATTTCACCTCACGTAATTTATGGACGCCCCCCTTACAAAGCGCTATGCTAAAAACTTATTATTATAGGTTGGTGCCTTTAAAAAACAATTTGTTAACGCCAAAGGAACTGCCTTTACAGTAGCGGCTCTAGGATATTTTCAAGCCCGGGAAAAACTGAGATTGCCGCCCCTTCAAACATTGTTGCCAGCCAGACCCCGAGAATCAGCCGAGAATCGCCTCCTTGATTGTTGGCCAAACGCATTAATGTCATCACTTTAACTGTTTGCCAAACGCATTGTTGGACACGATTTTGCCGCCCCCCACCCCTCAAGTTATCACCCAGAGCAAGTATCCCAGTTTGCCCCCACCCCTCGCCCTGGCTCGTTCGCACTGGGCTAGTAATTTAGTCGAGTGGTGAGTAGTTTAGTAGCTAAATTACTCGCCACTGACCAAAAATCGTTCGCACTACGGTCGAGTACAGTACACAGGTAGCGTGATATTTTGCGAGCAGGCTGCATCGCAACCATATGAATGAGCTTATACAGCTTATGTTAAGCGTAGGGTTGCCAACTATACTGTTTTAAACAGTATTATACTGTTTTTCATTAAATTATACTTTTTACTGTTTAACAAAAATAAAGTATACAAAATACTGTTTTCAGCATCAAAATGCAGACACATTATTATGTGTTACACTTTGTTGATTTGGATGTTGACTGTCCAATGGTTATTCAAAATTTATTAATGTTAGATGATAATGTTAAAAATAAAGTAATTTATAGTTACCTTCTGTATGCTAGTCATATATTAAATGTTTTCAATAAAATAATTAAAAAATTAGAAGGAAATAATGTAACTATTTTAGATGTTTATAACATTATTTCTGGTTTAAAGACTGAGCTAATTCAAAGAAAAAATGATAAGTATTTTGGCCATGAAACAAAAAAAGTTTTAAATACTATTAGAGAGTCTTCCCAAGAAGTTTTTAACAGAACTATAAATAACTTAATACTTTTTATTGAAAAAGCTAATTTGTATTTAGAAGAATGGTTCGATTTCAATCAGACTAATTGGCTTTCTTTAATTAGCTGTTTGTCATTGAAGTCTGCGGTCACATTTGATCATTTTGAGAAAATTATAGATAATCTAAATTTATATAGACTCAATATTGGTATGGATGATTTATATTCAGAATTAACAAATTTTAAAGTAATTTATGAAAAAATATCAGAAGACAAAGATTTTCTTGAAATGAGTGCTAGCCAAAAATGGAGCCATTTATTAGTAAACACTTCAGAAGAATTTAAAAACATCACTAAAATTGTCTCATATCTACTTTCTGTTCCCGCCATCTCAGCATTTACTGAAAGAGTTTTTTCAGTAATGAATGCTAAGTGGCGGGATGATAGAAATAGAGCATCTATCAAATTAATAAAAAACGAGCTCCTCATTTATTTTAATTTCGATATTAATTGTGATGAGGCGTATGAAGTTTTTAAAAAAGATTGTAAATTAGTAAGTTGTGCGACAAGCTCTAAAAAATATGTATTTAAAACAATAAATAAATAAAATACTGTTCGTTTTTCTAAAATACTGTTTAATAACCTTCATAGACCTGAATATACTTTATTTCTTGTAAAGAAAGTTGGCAACCCTAGTTAAGCGCTATTTTAGATGAGATGGATGAAGAAGTTTATGCAATAAAAAAAAAAGCAATGGGTACGAAAATGGGTTAATAGAAGGGATGAACTAGAAGATACAAATTGTCTTCTGAAGGAATTAGTATCAGAAGATCCCTACGAATAGTTTGAGAATGTCCAAAATTTGTGTTAATGAAAATGCAGTCGCAAATCGAGCGTGAAGATACCTATTTAAGGAGTGCAATGTCGGCAACTACGTAATTACAGGCTGTTCTCTACTTTATTGTCACCGGATGTAGTTTAAAGACACTCACACCTCGTATTTATATACGAAAAATCGGGTATTTCCTAATTCATCACAGTGTGAGGGAATCTATGAAACATTAAAGGAATTGAATTAATGTTTCATTGAGATGCATCCAGTAAACTGAATCATTTTACTGAAGCGCCTAAATTTTTGACTACTTTTTTTAACTTCTGCGAGTAGATAATTCTAAAAAGATTTTTATCGCTTTAGGTAGTACTTCTAATAAAAATAGGAATAATATCTTAATGTATAATCTAGATGTTATTGTAATTAAATAATTAATAAAATTGTGCACTAAGCAGATGTTTTTAATTTACTTCTCACCAAATTCAAGTATGTTTATTGTATTTTCCAAATTCATGAGTGCAGATTGCTTCCTTTGTTTTTATAGTGCGGGGACTTAGTATTCTACAAACATTCATGTTATATATATTTAGAAACAAATTTTAAAATTGTTTCTTCGCTCCAGCTAAATGACATTTTTGCGGCAGCTAACGAACTCCACTAAAACTATAGGTTGAGACTTGTTTAGCCGAAGAGCGAGTGGGCAGTGGCGCGTGGTGGGGGGGTGCTACTCGCCCGGTTTAATAGAACAAAACGGATCGACTCGACTAAACTACTCGACTAAACAACTCGACTAAATTTCATTGTTCACACAAGGTTAGTTACTAAATCACTCGCTACTCGACTAAATTACTCGCCCAGTGCGAACGAGCCTGCATTCCACCTAGAATCTCAGCTTTAAAAAATTGTACAGGGCGTTCGCCGGGAAACGCAACCCACTGTTAGCGCTACAAGGAAGAAACTGCTCCCGGCGAGCGAGCGCTCAGTTTCCGGCATTGTTCGACCGTCGACCGCGGACTATTTCATAATAATTACGCTTCATAAACTTCATAAACTTGTGTGCTAAGCATTTAAATGTGGCGTAATTCATTAGCTTACCTTATAAAA
>JARYHS010011673.1:0-14000 GCA_031002005.1 Vandiemenella viatica
AGCTATACAGGGTGTTACAAAAAGGTATGGCCAAACTTTCAGGATACATTCCTCACACACAAATAAGGAAAATATGTTATGTGGACATGTGTCTGGAAACGCTTACTTTCCATGTTAGAGCTCATTTTATTACTTCTCTTCAAATCACATTAAACATGGAATGGAAACACACAGCAACAGAATGTACCAGCATGACTTCAAACACTTTGTTACAGGAAATGTTCAAAATGTCCTCCGTTAGCGAGGATACATGCATCCACCCTACGTCGCATGGAATCCCTGATGCGCTGATGCAGCCCTGGAGAATGTCGTATTGTATCACAACCATCCACAATACGAGCACGAAAAGTCTCTACATTTGGTATCGGGGTTGCGTAGACAAGGGCTTTCAAATGCCCCCATAAATGGAAGTCAAGAGGGTTGAGGTCAGGAGAGAGTGGGGGCCATGGAATTGGTCCGCCTCTACCAATCTAAAATGAGTTCTAACATGGAAAGTAAGCGTTTCTGGACACATGTCCACATAACATATTTTCTTTGTTTGTGTGTGAGGAATTTTTCCTGAAAGTTTGGCCGTACCTTTTTGTAACACCCTGTATAACTAGTAACAATATATGTGGCAAACGTGACAGGATGAGGAGCCATGTAACTAGTAACATTATATGGGTCAAACGTGACTGGGACACAAAGCTAATTAATTAGCTTGGTAATTAAAGAAGCCTGTAATCTATGGATGCAAGACATCAAATGTAGGAGAAGAAAAAACTAATTTAAATTTAATGAACAAAAGAGAAAGTGCATAAATTGAAGTAAAGACAATGTTCAAGAAAATTGATTAAAATGATTGAAGCTTTGTCAAAGCTAAAGACAAAAGTTTTCTTAAAGTGAATAATAGTAATGAATGGTAGTAATTTAATATTAAGAAAACTGTGAAGTAAAATGATAAGCAAACTATCAGAGTGCTGATGGTAATTGCCGATTGCATGAAGTGATATCATTCACTGAAAGTAAAGACATGAAATACACATATAGAGAAAAGAAACTGATTAAACGTGTAAAGATAAATTGTAACTTGGTTTTTGTATGCATGTTCATAGAGTTAATTTTTCTTATTTTAATATTATGTACAGATAATGTGTGTGTTGATGCTCTTTGGTGGTCTATAAGGCATTTTAAATTGTTAAAATTGCTATTGCATTGCTTGGTATTTCTTGTTTTATGAAAGCTATATTCAAAATATTTTTTTTTCTCTTTCCGTGTTTGATTTCGGAAAGTAAGTAGTTGTAGTGTGATGGAATTTTTTAAGATAATACAAGGTATACAACTTTGCTTCCGCCGTTTTTGCTCAAAAATATAACCCTTTATTGAACAAAATGCTTACACAGATATTATTCAAAGTAATGTCCATCGGGGGTGTAAGGGTTTGGGAGAGACTATACTAGTCTTTTCCAACCAAATGTCAACCTCTCCTTCACGTGGTGCACCCTGTTTGCACGGACGAGGTTCTGGCGACTGAAAGATTCCCGGTATAAGGAGTCACCCACTGCTTGCCAACGGCCTCCGAAAGGAGGGCGGAAGAGCGGGGAGCGGTTCAGGGCACCCTCTTGCCCTTGGGGTTGGAAACGGCCCCTAAAGGCGGATGAATCAGAAATGATCAACGGCATGGGGATGCAGAAGGCAACGGGAAACCACTGCATTAAAGACCCAAAGGGTATCCCGAGGACATGTAATCCTCTCAAATTACATATATCATGATGGCTTCTTCCTGGGTAAAATATTCCGGAGGTAAAATAGTCCCCCAATCGGATCTCCGGGTGGGGACTGCTCAGGGAGCAGTCATCAGAATGGATAGAAACATTCTACGAGTCGGAGCGTGGAATGTTAGAAGTCTGAATAGGGCAGGTAGGTTAGAAAACTTAAAAAGGGAGATGGAACAACTTAAGTTAGATGTTGTTGGGATTAGTGAGATTAAATGGAAGGACGCACAGGATTTCTGGTCTGGGGAACACAGGATAATTAGCACACAAGCTGTCAATGGAGTCACTGGTGTAGGATTTGTAATGAACAAGAAAGTAGGGAAACGGGTGAGTTATTATGAACAATTTAGTGACAGGATTATTTTGATGAGGTTAGAAACTAAGCCCGTCCCAACCACATTAGTACAAGTATATATGCCAACGTCACAGGAAGATGACGAAGAAATAGAAAAAATATATGCTGAAATTGAAGAATTAATCCAATATGTGAAAGGGGAGGAAAATCTAATAATCATGGGTGATTGGAATGCAATAGTGGGAGAAGGAAAAGAGGGGAATACTGTAGGAAGTTTTGGTCTAGGAGAAAGAAATGAGCGAGGAAGCAGGTTGCTAGAATTTTGTGAAAGATATAAGCTAGTAGTGGCGAACACACTATTTAAGAACCATGCAAGAAGAATATACACCTGGAAACGTCCTGGGGATACAGGCAGATATCAGCTAGACTATATCATGGTCAAACAGAGATTCAGGAATCAAGTTCTAGACTGTAAAGCGTACCCAGGAGCAGACATAGACTCGGACCACAATTTGATAGTAATGAAGTGCAGGCTGAAATTCAAGCGAATAAGGAAGCAGTTTAAGCAGAACAGACTAGAAGTGAATAAACTGAAACAATCTAGCACAAGAGAAAAATTTGCAGAAATGGTAGACTTAGGTCTAAGAATTAACTGTGAAAGGAGCTCAACCGAGGACGAATGGAATGCATTAAAGACCGAAATAATGAAAGCTGGCAAAGAAACCTTAGGCTTTAGGGAACAAGCTGCCCGAAAACCTTGGATCACAGAAGAAATTTTGCAGCTGATGGATCAGAGAAGAAGGTACAAACATGCTCAGGATGAAGCAGGAAGAGAGCAGTACAGGCAATTTAGAAATCAAATAAATAGGAAATGCAAAATAGCAAAGAAAAATGGCTACAAGAAAAGTGTGAAGAAGTAGAAAAGGAAATGGTCGTAGGAAAAGTAGATGTTGCATATAGAAAGATCAAACAGAATTTTGGAGAAATGAAGAAAAGAGGTATGAACATTAAAACTGCCGAAGGGAAACCTCTTTTAAGCTCAGAAGATAGAGCTAACCGATGAAGGAATACATTGAGAAACTGTATGATGGTGATGACTTGAACAATAGTGTATTGGAAAAGGAAGGCGATATCGACATTGATGACTTAGGAGATCCTGTTTTTGAGGACAGAATTTAATAAAGCTCTGAATCACTTGAAAGCAAATAAGGCAGTTGGAATTGATGAGATCCCTGCAGAACTTCTTAAATCTCTAGGAGAGGAAGGAAACGAAAGATTATTTCAAGCTGATATCAAAAAGTTATGAAACAGGAGAAATTCCTACTGATTTTAATAAAAATATCATCTTCACACTTCCAAAGAAAGCACAAGCCGACAAATGTGAGAATTATCGCACCATTAGTCTAACATCACATGCTTCAAAATTACTGACTAGAATAATATACAGAAGGATGGAAAGGGTAGTAGAAGAGATAGTAGGTGAAGATCAGTTTGGGTTTAGGAAAAATCGCGGTACAAGGGAAGCAATTCTGTCTTTAAGATTAATACTTGAAGGGCGGATCAAGAAAAACAAAGATACTTTTATGGCATTTGTTGATTTTAGAAAAAGCTTTTGATAATGTTAGGTGGGACAAGATGTTCAAAATTTTAAAGAAGTCAGGTCTAAAGTATCGAGATAGAAGAATACTCTATAAACTATATAAGAATCAAGTGGCTGTAATAAAAGTAGAGAATCACGAGAGACATGCATCAGTTTAAAAAGGGTGTGAGACAAGGTTGTAGTCTATCCCCGTTAATATTCAACTTGTATGTGGAGGAAGCAATGAAGAAAGTGAAAAAAAAATTTCCATGTGGCATAAGTTTTCAGGGAGGAAAAAATCAGTATGCTACGATTTGCTGACGACATTGTCTTATAGCAGAGAGGGGCTGAGGATATTGAGAAATTATTGAATGGCATGAACAAAATACTGAAGGAAGACTTTGGACTGAATATAAATCAAAGTAAAACAAAAGTGATGAAATGTAGCAGAAATGATACCAATACTAGCAGATTAAATATAAAAATAGGATCTGATGCAATAGGAGAAGTGAGTGAGTTCTGTTACTTGGGAAGCAAAATTACAACCGATGGCCGAAGCAGGAATGATGTTAAAAGCAGAGTAGCACTAGCAAAAAGAGCCTTCATGAAAAAGAGAAATCTTTTAGTTTCAAATATTGATCTAGGAATTAGAAAGAACTTTTTAAAACTGTATGTGTGGAGCACAGCACTTTACGGTAGCGAAACATGGACTTTAGGAATACCGGAAAGAAAGAAATTTGAAGCATTTGAAATGTGGTGCTACAGAAGAATGCTGAAATTAAGTGGACAGACAAAGTAAGAAATGAAAGAGTTTTGGAAATGATGGGTGAGAAAAGAAGTTTATGGAAGAAGCTTACGGAAAGAAGAGACAGGCTGGTAGGTCATATTTTGAGACATGCTGGATTGGTTAATTTGTTAGTGGAGGGAACAGTTGAAGGTAAGAACTGTAGAGGTAGACAGAGATTAGAATATATGAAGCAGATAATTGAGGACGTGGGTTGTAAGGGGTATGTAGAAATGAAGAGGTTAGCACAGGATAGGAAGGGATGGAGGATTGCATCAAACCAGTCTAAAGACTGACGACAGCAAAAAAAAAAAAAAAAAAAAAAAAAGGTTGATATGCTGCCTGGTCCAGAAAAGAATTTGCACTGGGAATTACACGGTTAACAGGCACAATAGGTGTTTTGTTTCCTTCTTAGTTGTGACGGTTAGGTTGAAATACGGTCTGGATCAGAAGAAAATTCTCATCAAAAGCACGAGGGATAGTGTATGTGTAAATAAACTTCAACCCACCCTTTTCTTGGTAGCAGGTGGGTGAATCTAGGTTTGCTTTAATTCAGAAAATGGTTGGCGCGAATTTTACGAAACTTTGCACACATATTTCTTTTTTACCTATGGCTTTACGCCTTGTCGTTATCGAGGCCATTAGACTCGGGAAAGGACTGGGGACAAGGAACGGGAAGAAATTTGGCCATGGTCTTTTGAAGGAAGCATTCCGGCATTCGCCTGGGGTGATTTGGAGAAACTATGGAAAACCCAAATCGGATGCCCGGACGGGGATTCGAACCGCGTCCTCCGAAAGCGAGCCTGAACGTTATCCGCTCACCCACCAGACTCATTCATATGTTTCTCATTGCGTGAATAAAAATAGTCAACAATACCGGGAAACTCTGCAAGTTTACTATATCCATACAAGTAAATTTGTATATGCAGTTATTTCATATCTAAGTAGTGCATACTCCAGTGATGAACTGGAGTTGTATGTCACTTAAGTCACATAGCATGATTACTATAAATACTTAACAGTTTTTGAACATTCTTTACGATAGTCACGTAGCACTTTACTGGCTAAGATGCCCACAAACTCCTGTATTATCTAGCAACTTTGTGGCACCATGTCTTTTTGATAGTCAAGGCGCCAGTCACTACAGGTTGCACGTTGACGAGTTTTGCCGTCTATTCTCTGAAGAAGACGCAGCTTGCAGGATAAGTATTGCGATAAACACATTCAGTTTTCACCCCAACCACCATTCGGCAGTAGACGAAATGCTTGCCGAGTGGGCGCTGTGGTGTTGAATAAAGGTCGGGCCACACTAGACCGAGCCGACACCGCACCAACACTCGATGGAGTGTTGGCTCGCCTCCCTCGCGTCCCACTTGACCGTAGCACGGCCGTGTGACGGACGGATTCCTACTGGGTTTTCAGTCTCATTAAACATATACACTTGGCTGTTTCACGGAATTAATGTTAAAAAATTACCTTAAAAGTGATTTGCGGATCGTAGCAGAGTATTGTACTTTATAATCTACGAAAGTAATAAAATACGTTAAAATACTTTTTTGTCTGACTCTGTTATCTCCTAATTGTTTTATCATTTAAGCACAAAAATAGCAGTTTTAGCAAATGATCGTCACAGTAGATTGAAAGATTCTTGCGAGGTAATACTTACTTTTGCTGTTTAAAATGGCCCGTTATGAATTCTGGATTTAAACCAAAATTACGAACGATAGCCGCCTCGCTGCTGATTAGTACAAATCATTATCTTGATTAATTTTATTCAGTACTCAACTAAATAATTCTCCAATAATTTTCCAACATTGATTATTTATTTATCTTCAGTATGAATTTCTCACAAACTTAACAAATCTTAAATCATCGACTTGCAAGTCAAACCTCTACTGCTAAAACATCCATGACAACCACCAGTCCACGAATAAACAAAATTTCCAATGCAGTCAGCGATATTAATTGTATAGCTCTTGGCATTACATGTTTGCCAACTTAAATATTCGACCGTAGTATTTTTACTATTACTTACATTAGTTATTTTTACAATTAACTAGCCTATGGTTGTTATCTCACATATGCCCCCCATTTCGGAGCAGTTTAAATCATTATTTAACTAAATGATGATTTCAACAAACGAAATGTTAAATAACAACCACAGTACATTTTCAAAAACAACTAAACTACTCAACTAAATAAGTCTATCAAAATCTTTTCATCGAAATAATGTTCAGATTTTACAATCATCGTATTTCAGGATCAGTTTTAGATATCTTGTATTCAATTGATAAAAATTATTAAGGTTAAAATTAGAACTACACTTAATGAGAACTCAATACATACATTATGTTATTAAAAATTGCCTCAATTCAACAAAAAAAAAAATCGAACATGTATCGAAACATCTAATACCATACATGGCCAAATAAGAATATGTGCTGTGTGATCATCAGTCATAATATTAGTGTTCCTTTGCCCTGTAAAGCTTAAGTCTACTATATATTCCGCAATCCAAATCTCTTTTATGATACATGGTAGACTAACAAATAAACATTTGGATGAGGTTTATCCTTGACTATGAAAGGCTCCCAATATATATCAATTTATTTCTTAATTTGGGCATTGATCTCACACGATTTTTGTTGTTTTAACCAATACCAAATCACCAACATTTAATTCAGTTAACCGAATCCTCTGGTCAAGACGTTTCTTTCTTCTTCAGTCGTAGTATATTCCTTCCATCATAGTGTATATTTTAATCCTTTCCTCTCTTTTTTACTTTACCCTTCAAAATTTCTTCTTCATCTTCTTTAATATCTTCTCTTCGTATCAAAAAGCACTTCACTTTTTTATTATTTTCACATTCCTCTGGTTTTTGACGATCACAGGCTCTCTGCTCTTGAAACTCTTCGTCATTTTCTTCATAACTTTCGGTACACTCGCTTGCGCCTTCGCCTTTAATACATTTAAAATTTCCCGCAATCAGATTATTGTCTTCGCATCTCTCTTCACCCTCTCTGTGCCATTTCTTCATTTCTGCAGGTCCTTGAATTTCGTCTTTTAAATTCTCTTTTTCTTAGTATTAATAAATGTTTCATCTTTATCTTCCACAGCTTTACAAACATTTTCTGCAATAAGTCTTTCATAATCTCATGCTGCGACCATTCAATCATTTCCTTTTTCTAACATCAGGTGGATATTCTTTCTCTAAATAATTCGTAACAACTTGATGGCGGCCATCCTCGTTTGCGTTTAGTATAACAATGTTTTAGTTTCTTCTTTGATCCTTCTCGTCGAGAACGAAACACGTAGGTACGTCGGCATTGCTTGTAAACAGGATATATTCATTTTTTAAAACTACCGTTTCATTATTCCTTTTATCCCTATTTGCGATAAATCTTCATTCCTATTATCATCATTATAGCTCCGTGTTAAAAATATTTTTACTCGTTTTCTTCATTACTTTCATACTCAACTTCGCTGCTTCCATATTCGTATTCTTCATCATCGCTGATAGGAATATCTTTTTCACTTCATCATCATCCAATGGTAGCTGACTATCATTCTCTGCAAAATCTCCTCTGTGAATTTATCCTTCAAAAATCGCTTTCGTTTGTGCCCTACCGTTTTCTTCTTCAACTTTTCTTTCACTAGGTTCTTCCTCCCGCACATTGATTTCGGCCATCTCTTTAATCTCTTGGTTTATTCCACCCACTTCGTTCATATGTGGAATTGTTTCGCATCTCTTATCACTAATTAGATGTAGACATTTCCACCATTCTAAGTATCTGGCCATGCTGTTTTGCCTGTTGCCCTGGATAGATTCCGCGCTTGCACTTTTATTTTTTTTCCATATAGGGTGGTCCTTTAACTTCGCCACTCGCTCCCGTGCGGACCTTCACAGTCGCGGACTTGAGTTTTCCGCCCCTCTTCTTCCTTGATTTCGGTTTATTTTTGTTCTCACATACATCACTTGTTTTGGCGGTAGACTATTGCTGCTTCGTTCCCCCGATGTATAATTATTGTTATTATGCCAGTAGCCATTATTGCTCGCATTCTTGTTAAAATTACGCCCCTCTTCTCTTTCTTGCCTGTGCAATCCTTCTCGTCCACATTCTCCACTTCCTTTCGGTGGCCAAAAATTTGCTCGCTCCCGGTATGATAGTCCCTTGGCTTCCATACTGTGATCAGATCTTGATTCCTTTCAATATATTTTCAATAACTTTCTTGGAATCGGTCGAGTCTTTCCAGCATGTCCAAGAAATCTTCCATCTTATCCCATTGAGTAACCACCAGTTTATCTTGAACTTGCCGCGGCAGCTTTTGTAGTAATATCTCCACTTGTTCTACTTCCCCTACCTTTTGGTCCAGGTGCCGCAATTCCTTTCTCATCTCCTCGCAAAATTTCCTCATACTGCCGTCGCCTCTATAGTATCTCCTACAGTTGTAAAAATCACTCCTTACCTTGCGCTGTTTTCTCTGAGACCAGTATCTATCTCGGAACATTTTTAGGAATTCGTCATAATTAGTACACCTCTCTGTAACTTCACAACTCCATGAAAAAGCCTCATCTCTTAATTTGCTTTGTACATAGCGGATTTTATTTGTATCCGACCACTCTATTGGCAAGGTTCGGGAATATATCTTTACAAAATCGGCGGGGTGTACTTTTCCGCTTGGTTCAAACACAGTCTCTGGTAAAGTAATCTCACAATAACTTGGTATACGGCTAACCACGGTGTCTGGCCGTTTTCCACTTTTTCATTAATGTGACTCATATTCCCACACATATTTGGCCTACTTCCGTCGACAAACCAGTAATTTGTCTTCCTACATTATCAGCATGTTCCGCTACGCTATGTATTTTAATCTCACATTGCACTTGGCCTTCTAAAATAGTTTCCATCCTGCTTTCAATATCCTTCTGATGTCCTTCCATTTTCTGACTTAGTGATCCTTCTATTCTTTCAGCGATAATTTTCTCTTTTTCCTCTATACAGCGGCCTACCAAAACATTAACGTCTCGCTGTACATTTTTTTAACTTCAAAAATATCGCTCTCAATCGTCTGTAATCTTTCTTCGATTCCTTTTCCACCTTCTCAATTCTGTCTGACATCCTCCCCATCATCTCTTCTGCCCTCCTTTGACTACGTTCGATTTTTTCATTAAGTTCTCCTATGTCTTGTTTCAATTCTTGCCTGAATTTCTCTTGATTTTTCTCAATTCTCTGAATAACTTTTTCTTGGCTCTGATTCATTTCTTGTTTCATTTCTCTGATAGCATTTAATAGCAACCTTCTCGAGCGTACTCAGGTTGATTTGGTTTTGGCAAAACTGCATGTCCTATTGAATTCTGCCCCCCATTAATTTCATTTTCTCCATCAACCAATTCGTCATCCTCATCAATGTTGCTGAGATCATTGTTTGGAAAATAACCGGTAACCCCATCTTTATCCCCGTTATTAATAGGACTACTACTGAAATTATTTTGCACCGAATTACTATCTCCTCGGACACCCATTAGGTTTTCATATTTCCCATCAAAACTTAAGATTCCGGAACTTACCGTTTCCCCCTCTGACATATTACTATTTGTTTCTCCCAACTCACTAACCAATTTTCCACACTTATTTTCCATAATAATTTGACATTTAAAATTTCATAATGCAAGCAAACACAACGGTATTACTACTCTTAGCAGAAATTCTTTAAACCGCAATCGATATTAACAAACTTACAACTCCAATCCACAACAATGATACAACGCTGTCCACATTCAACTCTGCAACACAATTTTTAGGAACACACAGAAAAAATACCAATTAACTTACAATCTTTTATCGTAACTGCTGAAAACATGTATATTATCACTGAAAGAGACAACAAAATTTGCGGCCTCAGGCTGGAAACAAAGCCGACACATATATACGATACAAATGCTTAAAATACTGATCTTTTGCTCTTTTAACTAATTTGGCTGTACATATAATTACAATTTCTTAAAATCACAAATTTTACCCCTTTAATTACTTTTGTCACATGAAAAAAAATTAACTTTGCAACTGTTCTTTAACAAAATGTAACTCAACTTGTAAGTTCAACTTTGATTCCACTTTCATAACTCAAATTTTGAACACTTAGTAAATTTAGTTAATATCCTTCCTGTTGGAATCTGATCGTTGACACTGCAGCCCCAAAAACAAAATGAAAACTGGAATTCTCTTACTTGATGCACTTGCCCGTAGATCAGCTCTCTGCTGCTGCTCAACTGATAACACTGCTTCAGAAGAAACTCCAGACGTTTAAGGTGTTATGTTAATCATCTTAATTAACACCCATAATCCTGGTCCAGGTTCGCCAATTGCGAGGTTAAGGCTTACTTTTGCTGTTTAAAATGGCCCGTTATGAATTCTGGATTTAAACCAAAATTACGAACGATAGCCGCCTCGCTGCTGATTAGTACAAATCATTATCTTGATTAATTTTATTCAGTACTCAACTAAATAATTCTCCAATAATTTTCCAACATTGATTATTTATTTATCTTCAGTATTGAATTTCTCACAAACTTAACAAATCTTAAATCATCGACTTGCAAGTCAAACCTCTACTGCTAAAACATCCATGACAACCACCAGTCCACGATAAACAAAATTTCCAATGCAGTCAGCGATATTAATTGTATAGCTCTTGGCATTACATGTTTGCCAACTTAAATATTCGACCATAGTATTTTTTACTATTACTTACATTAGTTATTTTTACAATTAACTAGCCCTATGGTTGTTATCTCACATTCTATACATAGTCACGATTAAGTGTCAAGCGTCACTCACTTCAGATTTAACGTGTTTGTTTTGGTTGAGGTTCCTTTCGATTAACTCAATACATTTTTTTAACAAAAGAGAATAAGATTATTATTTATTTTTATTTAAATGAAGATCGCAAAGATTCTGTAAAATAATAATAATTTTATGTGATTTACAGAGTTACTTATCGTCTGCGCAGTACACCTCTATCATTGTCAACATACACTCCTGGAAATTGAAATAAGAAACCGTGAATTCATTGTCCCAGGAATGGGAAACTTTATATACACATTCCTGGGGTCAGATACAACACATGATCACACAGACAGAACCATAGGCACATAGACACAGGCAACAGAGCATGCACAATGTCGGCACTAGTACCGTGTATATCCTCCTTTCGCAGCAATGCAGGCTGCAATTCTCCCATGGAGACGATCGTAGAGGTGCTGGATGTAGTCCTGTGGAACGGCATGCCAAGCCATTTCCACCTGGCGCCTCAGCTGGACCAGCGTTCGTGCTGGACGTGCAGACCGCGTGAGACGACGTTTCATCCAGTCCCAAACATGCTCAATGGGGGACAGATCCGGAGATCTCGCTGGCCAGGGTAGTTGACTTACACCTTCTAGAGCACGTTGGGTGGCACGGGATACATGTGGACGTGCATTGTCCTGTTGGAACAGCATGTTCCCTTGCCGGTCTAGGAATGGTAGAACGATGGGTTCGATGACGGTTTGAATGTACCGTGCACTGTTCAGTGTCCCCTCGACGATCACCAGAGGTGTACGGCCAGTGTAGGACATCGCTCCCCACACCATGATGCCGGGTGTTGGCCCTGTGTGGCTCGGTCATATGCAGTCCTGATTGTTGCGCTCACCTGCACGGCGCCAAACACGCATACGACCATCATTGGCACCAAGGCAGAAGCGACTCTCATCACTGAAGACGACACGTCTCCATTCGTCCCTCCATACACGCCTGTCCGCGACACACTGGAGGCGGGCTGCACGATGTTGGGGCGTGAGCGGAAGACGACCCTAACGGTGCGCGGGACCGTAGCCCAGCTTCATGGAGACGGTTGCGAATGGTCCTCTCTGATACCCCAGGAGCAACAGTGTCCTAATTTGCCGGGGAAGTGGCGGTGCGGTCCCCTACGGCACTGCGTAGGATGCGACGGTCTTGGCGTGCGTCCGTGCGTCGCTGCTGTCCGGACCCAGGTCGACGGGCACGTGCACCTTCCGCCGACCACTGGTGACAACATCGATGTACTGTGGAAACCTCGCGCCCCACATGTTGAGCAATTCGGCGGTACGTCCACCCGGCCTCCCGCATGCCAACTATACGCCCTCGCTCAAAGTCCGTCAACGGCACATACGGGTCACGTACACGCTGTCGCGGCATGCTACCAGTGTTAAAGACTGAGATGGAGCTCCGTATGCCACGGCAAACTGGCTGACACTGACTGCGGCGGTGCCCAACCGCTGCGCAGCTAGCGCCCTTCGACGGCCAACACTGCTGTTCCTGGTGTGTCCGCTGTGCCGTGCGTTTGATCATTGCTTGTACAGCCCTCTCGTAGTGTCCGGAGCAAGTATGGTGGGTCTTACACACCGGCGTCAATGTGTTCTTATTTCAATTTCCAGGAGTGTAATTTGAAAAGGAATATTACAGATTAACGTGAAATTCGAACCACGGAGCGTCCTAGCATCTTAGCGTTAACAAATCAATGATTTGTCAGAGGTGAATGTCAATTTTAAGACCCATAAAAATTACAGCTGAGACAGGGATTTGAACCAGTTCCCCAATCGTACGCCATAACCATCTTAGTCAAGAGACAAATCTAGATGTAATCAAAAATTATTACTCAAACATAATAAAATAAACCTACTTTTATTCTATATACAGTAATTTATTTTTTACTATCCCAAACAAAATGTACTTTTATATGATTTACATATTTTTCAATACTTCTAGATTCAATTGCTTGTGGCGTGTGATTTGGGTACGGAAGGTCCCCGGTTCAAAATCCTGATCTCGGATGCAATTTTTACAGGCCTTAAAATCTACTTTCACCTCTGGAAAAGCTTTGATTTGTTAATGCGAACATGCAAGGACTCTACCTACATTTTACGAACATCTGATGAACCTGAAGTGAGCCTGAAAAAATGACACTTTTTCTAAAGCAATCAGTAACGCTGAAACAATATTTAGTCGTAAAGGACCGGAAATTTCCGAACTATCTCTATACACTTCTCCATATCAACCAGCCCGACAGCAGCCTGACACCGGCCCGCACCGTCAAAAATAAATCAATCTAATCACGGCCAACATACGGCCGATAGGCGGTGTCGTTTGAACTCACTTCAATGGAGTGAGCGACAACAATAAGAAAAGTGACAGTGCGGTGCGGTCTAGAGTCGACCGACCTTAAATCGGGCACTACGTCCCATAGCTGGATCAGCACGTTCCATTCTTCAAAAGTTAGTGTAACTTTGTTATTATGCCCCACTTTTTCGAGCACCACAACTGAATCAAAATCATGCGTGGACGATAAACCTATCTTCAGACGTGTGGAATCGCCTGCATTCAGCTGGTACACAGATGAGAACAACAGTACCTGACAGACCATTGTATGAAGATGACGCTAGCCGCCAGGGTGGGAAGAATGTCAGATATAGTGGGGGAGGGGGTCATACCAGTTTAATACTGCTTGCACGAGTGGTGGGGTAAGCCTGTTCAGTCCTGTCCATAGAGGGACATGTGCTGTGGGATGACTGGT
>JARYHS010011675.1:0-10999 GCA_031002005.1 Vandiemenella viatica
GAAATTTTTGTGACTATCAAATTTACAAAAAAACATTGCTTATTCATTTTCTATGGTTTAACTGCTACGTGAAGTCTTTAGAGCTAGAATGAGTTAGTGGCAGGAGGAGGGAGGGAATTCTAGTATAGCCTTTGTAGGAACAATCCAACACATTTGCCTCGAGTGCTTTTAGGAAAACTGAACTGTCGGTACGGTGGACGGGTATTGAAACCTATTTCGTTCCGAAAGTCAGTCAAATCATTAAGCGCTTACTAAACACGCTCAGTATTTTTATTCGTTAAAAGACAACAGAAAGCTCAGCTTTAATGACTATGCTATTTATGAGACAATAAACAGTGAGGAAAACTTTTTTTTTTTTTTTTTTAAATGGCATTCGGCAACGGCGGCCATACAGCCAGCTCAATGTGTATTTTTTTCCAATGTATGGACGCCACAGGACGGACAATACATTCACACAGACACACAACACTTAACATCCATGCCCGCGGCCGGATTCGAACCGGCGGCCACGTGGAGCTAGCACTCTAGCCCCTACGCTACCGAGGCCGGCAAGAGGAAACTTCCTTCCATCGGTTAAATGTTAATTGTTCCCTCGTCAATGTGGTTTAAAGCATACATAGCAAAACTTATATCTTAAACTGGCAAAATCATTCAAAAAATAATATATTTACATGAGTTACAGGAGGCGGGTAGTGTGTTGGATAAGTTCTCCTATATTTCTTGTTCAGTTCCGAATCCGCGATTTGCACTGGAAGGAGAATGTCTCCGGCGTCCAGAACAGCAGAGAAGGAGGAAGGCCGGAAAGTAAACAGGGCGGACGGAGGAGAAATGGGTCGCTCCAGATTGGAGCCGATACCCGCATGAGACGGTCCGTGCCGGCATACACAACTACTGTGCACGTGACCCCCATCATGTCTCCAGGGGCGCCTGGAGTGGCCCACACCTGCTGTCGCCCTGCCCGGCGCTCCACGATAGGCGACATTCAAGGGTGAGTAAATACAATTAAATAGACAAAACCGAATCATTCAGTACTGCATTACAGCTTGAACGTGCTTATCCAAAATTTTCTGGGAAGACCAAATTAATTGTGTAGTCATTAAACAAAATGGTTTAGATATATTTGTGGTGTAGAGTAATATTTTATTTATTATATTTAAACCCCCGTGAACAGTGACCGATATCACCTATGATGGTAGTAGGACATTGTTCTGTCATAGTTTCAAAGGAAAAAACGAATAACGATTAATCATTATCTTTCTTATTGATATTTTGAGTTAACTTTCTCTGACTAGATTCTCGAATATTTGGCTAGGTTGTTTTGAATTAACTGCATTTAAGTTGTGAGTGAAATTTTGATTGTTATGAAAAACTTTCTATTCAAAGTATAATTTCAGTAATGAATAACCAATATGTATTTTGTTATTAGGAACTACTTCCGTTTCGTGTACACTTACTCTTAGTTTTAATCATTTTCCCTCTTCGTTATCTTCCGACAAAACAATTCTTAAGTCATGTTCTAGTAAGTTTACAGAGAACACAGTGTAAACGTCGAATGCTATTCTCCTTATATGAATTTCTCCTTCCAGTCATTGCAACATATAAATTGAAACGGACGTCTCAATATAATTGTATTTTTTATTTCTGCCACGCAAAAGACAATTGCTGTTTAGCTACATTCACAGTTAAACTTTATTTTAAGAATTTAAGTGCAAATAGAATTATATTCCATCATTTATTTGAAATTGACACTTCTTTTAACAATATAAGCGCAAATAAAGTCAACGCAGTTATTCATTTCAAATTTCCCGGTTATACAAGCAGCACCGTGGTGGCGGCTTGTGTAACTAACAGGTCGGGTTTTTTCGGAATCTCCAAGAATCCCGATTTAGTGAGGTCAACTCCAGCCTCAAGGTTCAACGCATTTTATTACAGTGGTTTCCGAAAGAAACATTCAGTCTTGAATAAATTACTGTAAGAACGGAAACTTTCCCGGCGTATGCTTGAAATGAAGTCTTCACGGGTGTACCGCCGGATAGTGTTTTGAAAACACGATATTTCGACGACTAGCTCCGTCGTCTTCATCAAGTGTCGAGACATCTGCACAGGTCGGCTGACCGTCGGATACTGAGACATCCATCATCTTCATCATCATCCGTCAACGGAATAGCTTTCGCTATAATATTTTTCCACAGTACAAGGATAGGATCCTATGACTGCTGTAGATGTAATTTCTTTATTTAACATGGCTTGTTGTCTAAGGCGTAAGTAGGTGTCAGTTGTCTAGTATGTCGGCGCTCGTGGACATGGCAGTGATGATCTGTGTCAACAGCTGGACCATTGCAGTCAGCTGGTCGGCGTTTTTGATGAGAGTGTTGCAGCAGCGATGACCTTTTGTCACGAGGCGGTTTTGTTGCTCGCCATCCTGCTGTCGTCTGCAGATCGGCGGGGCGCAGCGGACCGCGAATGCGACCCACTCGCAGTCTTGGCTGCCGGTCTGTGGTGCTGTTGCGAACTGTCAGCATGGTCGGCTCGTTTGGCAGTGTAGCAGCTTTATGGTCGAGGCGAGTCTTTGCCCGAAGTTGCTTTCGGATCTGGCATCCAGAATAACAGGCTGCATGATTCCCGCCACAGTTACAGCAGACTCTCTTTGTATGGAGCAGTCGGCAGCTCGATGGTTTCCCCCACATCTCACTCACCTCCGTTGGTTGGTGCAGTCGCGCGCATGGTGACAATGGGCTTGACAGTTATAACACTGCAGATGTTTGACGACGAGGGACTTCTTTTGGGGAGCCCAAACAAAAAACAAAAATTGTTTGTTGGGCTGTCTCAGTATCCGACGGTCAGCCGACCTGTGCATATGTCTCGACACCTGATGAAGACGACGGAGCTAGTCGTCGAAATATCGTGTTTTGAAAACACTATCCGGCGGCACACCCGTGAAGACTTCATTTCACTTATAATGCTGTAATACAAATCCTCTAGATAATACTGCACATTGGCAATATATCAGAAGTGGCTAGGCAAACAGGTTATAAACCAAAGTTAGACTGTTCTACGTACCAATTGTTCCTCCTATGTTCAGTAAATAGAAACTTGACAGATGCGGGTAGGAGGAACAAAGATCGACACTTTCTACCGTGATGGGTGACCGGCGATGTCCTGGCCTCGTATTCGGCAGGAAATTTTCACCTTCAGAACTTGGTACGCCGGGTTGGCGAGGTGGTGATACACAATTCCTGATCACCAGATTGTACGCTAAAATACTGTATTAAATCACAAACCTAGTATGGAGTGAGGGCATATGACACTGTTGATGGTGGTTCGTCCATCGGATACAGAGGTTAGGCCTAGCGGGACCTGGTGGCTTTCGAAAGAGTAGGCCCCAATGGGCCAGCATCTGATTTCACCTTCTCCCTTCTTTCATCTCTCATTCATAACACTCTACACTGAAAAACACACCATCAGAATTATATACAAATACAAGTAACAGAAACATATTCACATAGGGAAATGCAACGGGAAACCACCTTAATTTCACCCCCCGAGACGTTCCAGTGAAGGGGAAGCACCTTCTTCCTAAATAACTACATAAACCGGGACTCGGGTTCAACATTCATAGATGAAGAAAAATGTTGCAGTTAATAATTAAAGCAAGGATGTTACGTTTAAGATTGATCTACACCATTTCGAGATGTAGTCTACAGATTTTGTACATCATAAATAAGAGCCTAATTTCTAGTTATATACAGCCAGCAACGGTAGATTGTTGAGGGGCCCTTATGATGTTAAGAAATATCTCCATCGTCTGTGTATTTTATATTATTTATTTTGATACAGATTGCGAGATTTAAAAGTGTTTAACTTGTCTTTCTTGTATATTAGTTAAAATGATTTTTTTACCGATATATTAATCCCATAAAAGCGATTGCTTTTATATTCTCTTCTAAAATCTTCAAAGACAAACACATTCAGATGTAACATAAATAAGCCTCAACCTAACATCTATTAGCTGAGTGGCGGAAAATTCCAAATGCTAAAAAAGAGAAAAAAATGCAGGATTAACTACCTAAACTCTTCAAAACAATGTTTTTCGTCATGCCATCGCCCCAGCTCTCACAACTTTCTGCGACGCTAAATTTAAATGTAAATTACCTCGGGTTGAAGGCGTCTGGAGGTAAACGCGGGAACTTGCCGGTCAGCACGGTTCTCTTAGACGAGGACTCACAAACACCAAGTTTCAATTTAAACTTACACTGGGGAAGCTGCGAGAAGTCTTATAGCTTTCCGTGGGCCGCTAGCGAGATCAGTTTTACCTTCCTCATTCTTTAAAATTTGACTGAATGAAACGATTACTTTTGAACCGTAAGTTTTGAATCCGTGATAGGTGTGTCATTATTAACTCATTTTTCACAAAGATTTTTTTCTTCTTTGTAGACCGTAATATATAATATTTGAAAATGATCATTACTGCACTCTGGACAAAAACAAACAACTAATGTATCGTTTGCTACTAAAGACGTCGCAAGAAAACAATGTGAAACATATTGTTACTAATAGAATCGTACATCGGAATAATCCTAATTAAATCTACAGTTCTGTGACGGTAACATATAACAAATAGTTATGGAATAACTCGTGAACGCAAAACAGCATTATTGGATTATTTTAATGGAAAAGAGAATGACAAAAAATTTCCCACCATGTCGATTTAAATCGAGATAAAAATTATGATCTATTTTCGTTGTTAAATTTGTAACAGTTAAAATATTGAAAACTATAGACAGACTCAACGCTTCCGTTTACTCCTTCAGAGAAAAACGTGTGAATGAAACATGTTTACAATATTTTAGTTATACTGCAGTAATCAATTAAATCGTAACGCGCGTTCTTCAGTTTCAGTCCTCACTTTACTGTAGAACAAGGCATGTGGAATGTTGATTCATTTCGTCCAAAGTCAGATATGAGAAATCAGTCGTCATTTAGATTCCCTCCCAGAGAGAATTTCATGTGTGTTCCAAAGCAGTGTCGTTAGTTAAGTTGGTTGAATCTTCTTCAGACGGAGGTTTTGGTTTGGATCCATCGATAACGGGACCAGTTCTTTTGTTCTGTGTTTGTAGCTTATAGATGATTACGTTTAATTTTGTGATGTATAGTGTAATGTCTTCTGTTACGTATGCGAAGATGAAAGAAATCACAAGGGAAATGACGCATTGAGGCTATTTTTTGGAAGAACCCCTTGGGCGGCCAGATTTTACACAGCTGAAGCACCATGACCAGTGTCGCATACCCTCATCCTCACGCACTGTGGAAACCTTTGGGATGTATGAATTGTACAGTACTACCTCTCCAGTCTTGCTTCCCACACCTCCAATGGTAAAAAATTCTTCAACCACCTAATATCGAACCAACTAATTTCGTATAGAGTGCAAGACACAGTATCCTTCAACCACATTGTTTGATTTCAATCACAAAATGCAACTCTGAACTAGATAACAGCTTACTGTAAATTTAAGATTAAATATAAAAATTGATTATCACCTTGTAGAAAGATATTAACGCCTATACAAAAATGATTTCTTGGAACTGAACACACGTGTTGGGGTAAATTCTCCTTCCAAGTACATCTATATAGTGTGATTCAATGTCGTACTCTTTCATATGATTAACGGACCCTAGGTGGGAGTGAAGAGAGCTTAATATGGTAAAAAGCATAAAATTTGCTGTCGCTAGTGGAAATTATCTGCTAATCAGAATTACCAACGTGGTAGAATGTAATAGAATTCCTATCTCAAGATCGGTGTGGTTTGTCTTCCTGCATCTGTATGGTGTTGAGCAACATGTCAGTTGTTTGAAAAAATGAGATAACGTGTTGTCTGCAATTGGTTTCATATATCGTCTATTCCTGTTCCCCCGACTGCAGTTCTACATCTTTATTGGTGTTCGGCTGATGAAGCTCCTTTGACTTTGTTAAAAATAATTATGAAGTATAGTTTAAGTCTTCAGGGTATTTATGAGTGACTACTGTACTAATGGACAATACACATAAAGGTCAAACATTTGTTGAAAGTAACCCTCTAAAAGGCGGGCAGGAAGTCAGTGCTCTGGCCATAGCTCTACCCGAGAGGACTACTGGTAATTTAAAACAGGCCACTTCGGAGGTAATCCCACAAACAATGAGTAACGTCTGTTGTGCTTTAAATTATATTTTCTCAAAGGCAGCGCCGGAAGAGCTTGAGTCTACAGCAGCACCATCGCGTTTCGATGTTCTCCAGTTTGAGTCATTTGAATGAAGTATTATCTACTGTCCTTACTATTCCGCGAGTGCCTACTGCGTCATTAATACAATGAAGACACTTTCATGTGGTTTTACGTACTGATAATATGGAGTAAATGGCGATTCAGCACGAATTACCCTACCCAGTGATGATAAATCGATTTGGAATAAGTGAGGAACAGATTTTTTCTTTATCGTCCAAGACCTCTTAAACACGAAACTATTTTGGCTGTGCGATAAAAAGCCTAGGACCACATTCCATTGGTGAACTTAAGAGGTGCATTCGACCTTTCACACGGAACGGCAATTTCACGACACGACATGATAACGACACGACGCGACGTCTTGATCGTGTCGTTCAGCAGTCGTCTTTTGCCAATTGATGGGACAACAGTCGTGTCGTTCAGGGAAGGCAGTGTCTAAATGCAAGTTTTCACTCCAGCGACTTTTTTCATATAATAGCTGTTTTCGCGGCAGAAAAGATTTAAGACTGTCTCAAAATATTGATGTTGAGCTTCTGATAGCTCTGACCGAGGTTAGACCAATATTGTGGTATAAGACACTAGATCTTTAATTACGGAATTTAATTACGACAACGAATGTTGATGTCCGTATAGGATTTTGTCTAAAATAAATATTTTATTTATTTATTTTTCGTTAAGGAGATGATAAAGTGGTGGACAAATCTTCGGGACACTTTTGTTTGATCTCACAAGAGTAAAGAATTCAAGGGTAGTGGGTCGGGAGCGAAAACACCAAAGAAGCATTACAACAGGTGGGATGGAATTTCTCATTTTTATCTCTCATGTAAATTATCCATAAGCAACTGACATTCGATAATAATTCTAAAATCTAATTCTGCCATTTCCAAACTCTTCAATGCGTAAAAGCTACCAAATTCCTCTCTCCTGTGATTGATTGGATGCACCCAGAGATGACGATTACGTTTCTTCCTTTTCCTTAAAAACTTGCGTCCAAACAATGGCACACGCAACGATTAAATTGTCGCACGACTTTGTATCGTACGACCGAAAATCGTTGCGTGTGAAACTGTTCTAAGTTCTCGACTGTCACCGCCGCGAATTTCTTGTGTTCCCGGCGCTGCTCAGTTCGCTCGTCTGAGTTTAGTCTTTATCATTCTCCCTGCTGATACGCTCCTTCCAAACCAACAACCGAATTTTGACTGGCTTTTTGACAACTGTAAGCCAATATCGAATTTGTTAATTTTAACACAAACCCAACCAACCGACGCTAGCAATTTATATACGGAATTTATAGACCTGATAAGAGCTTACAGATATATCTAAAGTCATAGCTCTATCCAGTCATACAGCACCTAAATTTCGAAACATGGAGAAACTATTTCAAAATGTAAAAAAAAAAAATCTTTGTAATAATCTTGTCTGCTCTAAATTAGCCAATTCATTCGAAGTCATTTACACTTTATTCATAGAGAATGGTCGATCCTAGTTTTTTCGTCATTGTGAGAACGTGATGCTGCAATAAAAACTGGAAAGATTCAAATTTCATCGAAAAATTTGCTTAAGCAGTTTCTTAAAGTCTTTTTTTTCTCAATTCTTAGTTTTAAATCTTCACTTGAGGAAGCAGAAGTGACTGTCGCATGTCATGAGCGTAATTAGGAGAAGGTTGAAAACATCTTCATAAAGATCAAGAACCATGAGTTACTTGGGGTAGATTCTGGGTAGTAAAAAAGAAAAAATCAGAGTGTTGGCTGTTTACCGCAGTGGAAGAATGACAGAAGAGGATGAGGCTCTTGGGGAGAAATTAAATTCATACTCAGATTTCAGAGGTGAGAATAGAATGATCATCATCGGCGGAGATTTAAATTTACCAGGTGTAAACTGGGAAGGGAATAAGCTAAATAACACAAGGGAACAAAGATTTGCAAATATCTTAATAAGGGAAGGAGGATTACACAAGTGGTTGAGCAAAACACTAGGGGACAAATATTTTGGATATATTTCTAATTAAGCCCGATGAAAACCTTTTGAGGTATCAAGTAACTGAAGGAATAAGTGATCATGAAGCAGTTCTGATGGATATTAGAGGATTCAGTAAACCAGCAGCCAAAATTGAAGGGGGAAATAGGTACAATTATAAAAAGGCACAGGTTTCAAATTTGAGGAGATATTTCAGAGAACAATTCAGCAAATGGAAGGAAGGCTCAGGTACAGTAGAGTCAAGGTGGAAAGAGTTCAAGGAGATAATAAGAAAGGGGGAAGAAAAATTTATTCCAAGGCAAAAAATAAAGAGAAGTAGAGATCCTATGTACTATAATAGGGAAGTGAGGAGGTTAAAGAGGTTGGTAAGAAAAGAACATAACAGAGTTAAGAGACAGCAGGGTAGTAGGGAATATTTAAAACAACTAAACAAGGACTTAATAACAGCAAAGAAAATGGCCAAAGATGGGTTTATGAAGAGTATTGTCAGTGCAGGGGGACATTGACTGATGCATCTAGAAATTTCTATGGCTATATCAGGAAACTGAGGGGAAGGGAGGATGTAGAGACACTTATAGATAAGGATGGAGAAGAAGTTACTGACGATTTGAAAAAGGCAGAGATTTTAAGTAACTGGTTCAGAGAAAGCATTAGGGACAATGAATCAGAAACAGGAGGGTCTAATTCGGAGAACGAGCTTAACAACACAATTAGAAATGACGATAGTAAAAAATTTGATATCCATCCTGAGGAAATCATGAAGGAAATAAGAAAGCTGAAAAAACATAAAGGGGCTGGTGAAGATAATATTACTACAGATATCTTAAAGATAGCCGGATGTGACATTGTACCTTATCTTGAAATATTATTTAAATTGAGTCTAGACACTTGCTGCTTACCACAGGACTGGAAAAGTGCAATAGTAGTACCGGTACATAAGGGAGTGGTGAGAAATAGAGTTGAGAATTACAGGCCAATCAGTTTGACATCAGTGGTAGGTAAATTAATGAAAGATTGATATGCAACCACATCAGAAATATATGTGAGGAACGTAATTGGTTTTTCAAGCAGGCAACATGGTTTCAGGCAAGGATATTCATGCGAATCTCAGTTGGTGGGATATATGCAAGATATTTCAGATGAAATGGACAAGGGAGGCCAAATTGATAGTGTAGCACTAGATCTGTCTAAGGCGTTTGACAGAGTAAGCCATAAAATGGTAGTAAATAAGGTAAAAACCATTGGAGTGGATAAGAAAGTCATTTGCTGGGTAGAAGAATTTTTAAAAGGTAGAAAACAGAAAGTTAGGGTAGGAAATGTAGTATCAAAAGAAGTGGAAGTAAAAATGGGTGTGCCACAGGGTAACGTATTGGGACCATTGCTATTCATTATTCTAATGAATAATTGTGTTGCCTGTTTACTATCTGAAATTAGATTGTTTGCAGATGACATAATGCTGTATAAAAGAATCAAAACGATAGAGGATTGTAAACAGTTGCAGGGTGATCTGGACAGGATATCTAATTGGGTTAGTAAACATGGAATGAAGATAAATGCAAGAAGAGTCAGCTTATTAGATACACAAATAAAAACAAAAGGTTAATTATGAATATAAGGTGGGGAAAGAATTGCTTGCTGAAGACTTGAAATGCAAATATCTTGGAATTACTTTTTGATAACAAACTTAACTGGGCAGGACACATAGGACAGGTGGTAGGAAAAGGTTTCAGAGTTCTGCACTTGTTGGAGAGAGTTATGAGGGGATGTACGAGAGAAGTAAGGAATTGGGTTACAAAACTTTGGTCAGACCATTGCTCGAATATGGTAGTGTAGTATGGGACCCTCATTTTACGTATCAAATACAGGAGTTGGAGAGGGTGCAAAGAAGGGCTGCTAGATTTGTTTCTGGAAATTATCGCAGAATGCAATCAGTGACGGATATGATAAAGGAGCTGGAATGAGGATTCATTGCAAGACAGGAGGAGGATGAGGAGGGTCATGGGAGTGTACAGGGCATATACTGGTGATGAGGCATGGAAAGATATTGCAGTAGGTATGAAAAGTAGTGCATGGAAAGGGAAAGATGACCATGACCACAAGCTGGCACTCGATTTCAGGCACAAGGGTGTAGGAAGATTCTCTTTTTTAGGTAAGGGTGTCAGGGATTGGAATGAGTTACCAAGAGAAACGATGAATAATTTACCGAAAACTTTGAAGGAATTTAAAGAAAAATTTGTAGAGGGCAAATGTAGGTGGGTGCAGGATAGGGGGAAGATAGCTGTGTAGGGAAATTGCCACCGGAGCCTGTGCTCCATTGCAATTAAATTAAATTAAAATTAAAAAAAACTATATCAACATTCGGAAAAAATTTCTGACACATTCAGGAAAAGACGAATTAAATTCTTCCGCCATATTATCAGAATAAATAACAACAGACTACCCAATATAATTCTCAATCTGGCCATTTCAATGAAAATGAAAAACATCTGTGTAATTGAAATTGAAAAGGATCTCCAGGAAACTGGAATCACAGATAATACAATACGGGACAGTTGCAGATTTAGTAGAATGGCCAACAACTACCAATTTACCAACGAACAGTAAATTACAAGAAGGAACATTTGGGCGGAGGACCGTAGGAAAGAGCTCAGCGAGAGGATGAAGAGATTTTGGGAAGAAAAACACATCTGTTGGGCATAATGACGGAAGAAGAATAAACTAAAGTTAAATGGTACAACACTTCTGGATTTTATTTGTATCTGTT
>JARYHS010011676.1:0-17990 GCA_031002005.1 Vandiemenella viatica
TGTTGAATAAAATCCTGTCAGGTAAGTAGCCGAGTGAGTCTATCGATAAAACACGACGTTTTCGGCGATCATAACATTGCCGCGCCATTCTCATGTGACTGTCACTGTTTTATCGATGGACTCACTCGGCTCGCTCCCGAGAGGATTTTATTCATATTTAACGCTGAGAAAACTCCAGTCTTACAAAACGCTAACATTAAATTGCTTAATGAGAGGAAGTATAGATTTCATGCCACGCACCAATCAATTATTATTATTCTTAAAGGTTTTACAGAAATTCCACTTTAAATACAATTAAAACCAGCGCATTGTCCTGTTCAAGAAGGTGCTGTATAACTGACTCTGTTCCTATGTAGAAAACCACCTGGTAAGATTTGCCCCTTTGCAATAGAAACCACATGCAATGCACTCTGTATTGTTGGCGTAGCTTGTTCTATGTGATCCTCTGCTTTTCGCTTGCTACAAGCACTGAGTCGTTAAGGCAGTAGCACATGGTTCACTTGAATATTTCTTTAACGGATTAATTCAGATCCTGTCTTGTGTGAATTGGGAATTGTGCATTTCAAGTAATTGCCAGAAACGAAACACGGGGATGTTGTCCAACCCCTGACACTTTTTAATATGAGCCCTGCCCAAGTCACCAAATTCCACTTGCGTTCATTGCAAACTATTTGAAAATCACAACTAAGTATTACACTTGGATACCTCGTAGACTGTGCCGAGTTAAGGACAGTGAATTCGGGAGACCATAGCAGACAGGTGGAACTAGAGGTCGAACACACGTACTTCGAATTAAAATTTCGCATTCTACGTTAAACTGCAGGTCTCGGACGAAAAAAGGAACTCATCATCCTCCCTCTGGCATACGGGCTTATTACTCCTTCCGGAGGCTTGTCAAAACTTCGGTTGTGGACGAGGCTAAGTTTTTCGAATTGTGGAATGATACCTGAATTAGAAAGAATTCACGTAACAGAGGCGAGGAAGAAGTGTTTTAACACATCCCCTGGTGAGGGCAGTTAGCTATTAGCGTAAATCAAACGGTGATTGCAAATTTACTTACTAGAAATGAAAACGATAATTTTAGGTAATCTCACTTAACATTCGAACGTTGTTACTCTCAAGCGTACTCTTATAATGTGGACCTTACACGATCAATATTAATGACAAAACTAATCTCAATAAATTTGCGCAGTGTCTCTTTCTGTCCAACTCGGTTAGTTCTGGGTTTTTTCCTTCCAAAACACTGATAATCGTAAAAAAGACTGCATAGCTATTATCTTGGTGGTTGGATCTACTTAGAGAAGCTGTGGTGGAAACGTGTGAAACGCCTAAATATGTTATGTAGATCTGTACCACACGAAGGCAGGTCTTCATATTTTGTATTTATTCTTTAATTTTTATTTATAAATTTACATTGGATTCTTTCCTTCCCTTGCAGTACTTATCTGGTTGACAATACTCCCTACATAGGCACAGTAGTGAGCTAGTACGTTGTTCCTTTCACTGTTAACTTAAAGTTAGCAGATGGTACTTACTTGGTAAATGAATGAAATAGGGAGATGGATATTAGAGGGTTCACAAACAAGTGGCCAAAATGAAGGTGGTAACAGGAACAGCTATAAAAAGGCACATATTTCAGAACTGAAGAAATATTTAAGGGAAGGTTCGATAGATGTAAGGAAGGCTCAAGTTCGATGGAGTCGAACTGGTGGGTACAGTTCAAAGAGATAATAACAATAGGAGAAGAAATGTTTATACCTAAACAAATAATAAATGATAGTACCGAACCTAATTACAACAGGGAAGTTAAGAGACAACAGGGAAGTTAAGAGGTTGTAGAGAACACAGAAGAATTAAGAGACAACAAGGAAGTAAGGAAAATCTGAAAAAACTAACAAAGGAATTAATAGCAGCAAAGAAGGAAGCTAAAGCTAGTTTATGAAGAGTATAATTGGTGCAAAGGATGTATAAATTTCTATGGCTATGTTGGAAACTGAGGGAAGGTATTCAGGGAATTTAGGATGGAAGAGAAGCTGCTGAGGATTTGTGAAGGGCAGAGATATTAAGTAACTGGTGGAATGGAACATTAGGGTATATGATTCAGAAACTGGAGGGTGTAAAACAGAGAACGAGCTTGTTGGCACGGTTAGAAGTGAGCAGACAAAAAAATTCATTCTGAGTGTATTATGAAGGAACTAAGACAGCTAAGAAATCATAAAAGCATTGGTATAGATAATATTAGTACAGATGTCTTAAAGACAGCAGGATGCAACACTGTACTTTACCTCGAAATATTATTTACATTGAGTCTGGATACTTGCTGTTTACCAGAGGCCTTGAAAAATGTGATAGTAGTAGCGATTCATATACGAGAGTAGGAGGAGGTTGTCTTAGCTGGGAACAGCCAATCAGCGTTCAGGGATTGCATGACGTCACGAAGTGAGCAGCCAATCAGCGTTCAAGGTCGTATGACGTCACACGTTAGTTCCTCGACCTGCCGCACAGATGGCGGTAGCTGTCGGGCTTGCGCATAGGTTAGTTCCTCAACCGGCCGCACAGATGGCGGCATCTCCCAAGGGCTTAATTTCTTTGGGCGCAGATGTTCCACTCCCCTAGGAGAGTGAAAGCTAGCGGGGAAAACCCAACCCTAAGGCGTATTTGAACAGGTGTCGACATGTACGTACTTGCTCGGCCGCCGAGACCCTGTTGCGACATGTGCGATAACTTGCATAACTGTCGCTAGAGGTCAGCACACGGTAGAAGACATTTGTCGCTAGATGGAGCGGGTGTAGCAATATGCGTGAAATATTTCGATGTTTGCGAAGCCACTCGCGTGTTTGACCGGGAGTCCGACAGGTTACGAAATGGCTCCAAGGGAAGCACATTATTCATTCGCCATTATGAAAGCATAGCTGGGTGGCGGACAAAGAAAGTAGGGCGTCCAACACAGCGTTCGTATGATTGCAGAATTTTGTGCAGAGTCTCAGGCTTGAGCGAATTTCGTATGCATTTGTTCAGGTGTCCTGCTGTCGGTAAGGACGTAAATCATTGCAATTTTAATAAAAAAAAAAAAAAAAGTCCACATCAACGGATATTACGTGAACAGACATCGGTAGCGTTGGGGCTAGGTTGCCGGTTCGAGTCCGGCCGCGGTGTTTTTATTGAAAAAGCCGTTCCAACTCGTCAATTTCCAAATCAAAATTTTAGTTTCCATACCTAGAGAGGATACCTGCCTTGAATAAAAAAGCATAAATGTTTCCTTTTAACGTTCGATATGGGGGAAAAAAACCGTCATAAACTCCAGATATAAATTCTATGTGTACCTGTTTTCATGAAATTATTTAGCGTTCTTGCCTCGCATTCGGGAGGACGGAGGTTCCAGGCATCCATGGTTTCCCCAAATCACTCCAAGTGAATGCCGGGATGCTACCTTCAAAAGACCATGACCGAATTCCTTTCCCGTCTCTAAAGACCACGTTGTTAGAGAGACGTTAAAAAGTTTAAAAAATGAAATTATTGTGATAAAGTATAGCAATACCACACATACGTTATTCCTTTCAAAATTCGTAGCCTCAAAAACCCATCAATGGTGAAATCCTTTCATTGAAACCGAGAGACATTCACCGACGAAGGTAGGGAAAACCATAAAAAAAATTCCGTTCATCGAAGCAGGCAGACATTAAAAATTAATACACCGACGAAGAGACGGGAAACAAACTCAATTAGTCACATCATGTTGGATTCGTTATGAACAATACAATATAGCTCACGAGTGTCACCTACATTCCGTGTATTTTAAAGGATGTATTAAATTGTGTGTAATGAAACACAGACACTTTTTGAACTCAAAGAGGCATTGAAGGGGTTTACTGATGTATGTAAGTGTGACCTCGATGAATTAATAGCTCCTAAACTAAAGCAAAGTTGTCGATTTGAAAACCAGTTTCTGAAGTGAATACATGATGTCAAACCAATCAGCATGTAATTTTTTTTCAAGCCTATTTCTCAACCCTGTCTTTGGACAAGAGGCCACTTGAAAATATTTGTGACAAAGCCTTTCCCACATCAAAGCTAGAAAAAAATCAAAGTTTCCAGTTTGACAATGGCAAAGCTCAAGGAATGGAAACATCAGTACGACTCCTTATTTCCCTAATCTTATCTCTGTTGCCATTGGTATAAAATATTTAATCACACTCTTAATTGTTGCCATCAAGGTCAAACCTTTGTCGTCTGTATCAATTCTGTTATGCTTTCGTAAGCAATCACAAATTGAGTGTCCTTAGCTGTACTTTGTCTAAAATTCCAATCAATCCCTTGTGACACATCAGTGATTGACACCTTTAACTGTATTTTACAGCACAGCACGTATGTTCCAGGAACGAAATACGTCTGTTAATCTTACTAATTTCACCCATGTCGAATCGAAGTACGCCAGTCCTATGTGATAAAAATCGAGTCACGCTAAGCACAGAACATGCCTGAGACCATCGCCTGTAACCAAGGTGGAGATATAGAAAATTTACCCACTTCCTTATAGAAGAAATCCAGTGCACTATTCCTAATTCTTTCACCAAGATCCACCCCTAGCCTCATCGCCAACATACGCCCAGCACTTCGTCAAACCACCTTCTGTTTTCCAATGATTCCCTGATCAGTTACAGACAGGGTTACCTTCTGTTCGTGCGTTAAAGTAAACCAAAAATTGAAAATTCGCAAAGTCTTCTCCTAATCAGTAGCCAGGTACCAAAATGTTCACTTAAGGTGCTTCTACTGCAGTTTTCCAGGAAAATTCACCCCTTTTCCAGGAAATTATTTTTCAATAAATCAGGACCCAGGAGAGTTCTCCATTCGGTTTAAAATGTTCCCATCTAACGCCAACCTTCGGATTCAGGGCCAAGTGTGACATTTGTTTGTAATTGCATGCTTCGTTCAAGTAACCACGATAAAGTTACCATAATGCTCTTAGCTAACTGATAGTTTCTTGGTCATCAAACAGGCATCATAACCCACATTTTAATAGAAGATCCCCACACATCGACAAGTATCCAAAACGTCACCATAGGTTCTATTACGCCTAAGATAGTGCTCACATTTGAACTGTCGTAAATTGTTAGGTCAAAGTGGGTGTTTAGATATTTTATCCACTCAGGCCTCATCACCTAAAGTCTAGTGCGAGATTGTGGTCATGGTCAACTTAGGCTTCATACACCACTCAGAATTATTCCACCAATATCCATTCTAACAGCATTATACGCCACCTACAGCCACTCAACACTCTTCCTATCTTCCAATGACATCCCAGCCCCAGCTCCTTTATTATGTCACTTACTGAATATTTTACACAGATAAATCTAACTGCCCTCCTTTGCACCTTGCATTTGATGTACAAAAAATGTGGACTCCATACTACACCACACAAGCAATGGTCTGACTGTGGGTTTGTACCCAAGTCCTTCGCTTCTCTGGTACATCACCCCTCTCTGTTAAATGATTTTTATGTAGTGAGAATCAAAATTCACATGTCAACACAAACGGCAGTAAACTGTAAAGAGCACATCGAAATGGGAGATTGTCTAAGCCCTGAAACAATGGTTAGAAGCACACGTTGATAATTCTATAACCATATATTTTAGACTCAAATCCACAGAGGAATGACACACGCACACACTTGTACATGCATACAGCAGAGATCGACAGAACTAACAGCAAGCATCACGGAAACGATGAAGTGGGGGCAGAATTGTCGTTACAACTGATTAACTGGACAGAACTATCGTTACAAAAATCATCAGACAGACGAGTTACTTACGCTTACATGCACAAAGAGAGACGCAGATACACATGTCCAAGATCTACACAACTACCGGTACCAATCATGGAAACAAAAAGTGGTGTAGTACTCTCTTGCCTCATGACTGGCTGAAAACAGAAGTCTCCTTACATATCATCAGCCTGGCGAGATAGAAGGTGTGCAAAAGATGGCATGTTTTCACCATAAACCTAAGTGTTTATACCATAAATAGTGTTCATCACGCCCCAGTTGATTACATTTACCATCAACACGTCTCTCCCACACCACAACCCTTTCTACCATTCAGTAAAAAGTGACGCAGGTACCATGAGTTGCAATAGACACTTGGCTATCAGATCTCACCCACAAATCCATACATCTCAATACACTAGCACAAACAAACATAAGTGGAGGGGACAGCAAAATCATTCGTCCAGACAGACGTGTTTATAGAAGGTATTACCATATTTACACATACAGACACAGAGAGAGACGCACAAACACTCACATTTCCATGCCTTCAGCGAGCTAGACACAACAACCAGCCCCAATCATGGCGACGAAAAAGTGGGAGTAGAACCCCCACGGCTCATAACTGACCAAAAAATCATCAGTAACATATGTTCCAAGCACCATACTCTTCACATCAACATCATCTCATTTATTTCACACTACTGACCTCACTACCATCCAGTATCATGTGTGCTAGGTACAAAACTGTTCGCACCAACACGTCTATCCCACACCTAAGCTTTTTCTGCCATTCAGTAACATGTGCCCCCCATGTACCACGAGTAGCAGTAGACACTTGGTCATCAGACAGATATCATAACTCCCATATTCATACTAGGTCTCACCCACAAATCCATATGTCACCTCACACAAGCATAAGTGCAGGAACAGCACATCATACATCCAGAAAAACGAGATAAGGGAAGGTATCACCACATTTACGCAAAAAACACACAGAGATAGAGATGCATACACACGTACATTTCCATGCCTAAAGCGATCTCGACTCAACAACTAGCCCAATCATGGCAACGAAAAAGTGGAACAGAACACCCATGACTGGCCAAAAATCATAGAAAGGACACACACACACACTCACATGTCAATGCATTCACACAGTTCCATTCATCACCACACATAACTGGAGGAAAGGGACTGAACATGCTAGATCCAAACTGAAGAGTTACAGGATGTGTGAAGTTTGAAATCACAGCCACATCTCGCCCACACCGCAACCCTTTCTGTCATTTAGTAATATGTGCCCCCCATGTACCACGAGTAGCAGTAGACACTTGGTCAGCAGACAGATATCATAACTCCCATATTCATACTAGGTCTCACCCACAAATCCATATGTCACCTCACACAAGCATAAGTGCAGGAACAGCACATCATACATCCAGAAAAACGAGATAAAGGAAGGTATCACCACATTTACGCAAAAAAAAAACACACAGAGATAGAGACGCATACACACGTACATTTCCATGCCTAAAGCGATCTCGACTCAACAACTAGCCCAATCATGGCAACGAAAAAGTGGAACAGAACACCCATGACTGGCCAAAAATCATAGAAAGACACACACACACACACTCACATGTCAATGCATTCACACAGTTCCATTCATCACCACACATAACTGGAGGAAAGGGACTGAACATGTTAGATCCAAACTGAAGAGTTACAGGATGTGTGAAGTTTGAAATCACAGCCACATCTCGCCCACACCGCAACCCTTTCTGTCATTTAGTAATATGTGCCCCCCATGTACCACGAGTAGCAGTAGACACTTGGTCATCAGACAGATATCATAACTCCCATATTCATACTAGGTCTCACCCACACAAGCATAAGTGCAGGAACAGCACATCATACATCCAGAAAAACGAGATAAAGGAAGGTATCACCACATTTACGCAAAAAAAAAACACACAGAGATAGAGACGCATACACACGTACATTTCCATGCCTACAGCGATCTCGACTCAACAACTAGCCCAATCGTGGCAACGAAAAAGTGAAACAGAACACCCATGACTGGCCAAAAATCATAGAAAGACACACATACACACACACACTCACATGTCAAAGCATTCACGCAGTTCCATTCATCACCATACATAACTGGAGGAAAGAGACTGAACATGCTAGATCCAAACTGAAGAGTTACAGGATGTGTGAAGTTTGAAATCACAGTCACAACGCTCCCACACCGCAACCCTTTCGGTCATTTAATAACATGTGACCCAGGTACCATGAGTTACAATAGACACTTGTCTATCAGACGGGTATCATAACCTCCATATTCATACTAGGTCTCACCCACAAACCCATACGTCTCCACACAAGCACAAACATATGGGAGGAACAGCAATTCATACGTCCAGATAAATGAGTTTAAGGAAGGTATCACCATACTTACGCATACAGACACAGAGAAAGACGATATCCATGCCTACAGCGAGCTCAACACAACAACCAGCCCAATCATGGCAAAGAAAAAGTGGGGCAGAACACCCATGGCTCAAGACTGACAAAAAAAAAAATCATCATTAACATCTGTTCCAAGTAACAAACTCCTCACATCAAAATCATATCATTTAACTCACACTACAGACCTCTCTGCCATTCAGTATCGTTGGTAATATGTACAAAGCTAATTTCATAAGTTACCACATACATACAAGTAATTGCAGGAAAGGGTCCCGACACACGACATCCACACTGAGGTGTTACATGATAGGCAGATGATAGCATGTCTTTACAATACATCTCAGTGCTCACCACACATACTTGATTTTTAATGTGCCATCAGTATAGCTGGTGGCTGGAACTAAGCTCTTGACAATTTTTGGTCAAAAGTCATTTGTTAACAGCAGCTCATCAAAGACAAATTTTGGGTGAACCTGCCCAGGCGGGCGCGGCGGGAGGTGGCCACCCTTCCCCACTGCGGACAGAAATACCGTAATACGCCGGTCTAAAAGCGCGGACCGCGATGGTTTACCGGAGTTTTCCGACCGGGACCTACTACCGGTAACCGCATTTTTAGGACCGCACTGAAGACCGGAATTTCATTGCGCTCGAGGCGGTAATATGCGCCGGTATACCGACCTACACGATGTACGCGTCCGCTGCGAGGAAGGGTGGCCACCTCCCGCCGCGCCCGCCTGGGCAGGTTCACCCAAAATTTGTCTTTGATGAGCTGCTATTAACAAATGACTTTTGACCAAACATTGCCAAGAGCTTAGTTCCAGCCACCAGCTATACTGATGGCACATTAAAAATCAAGTATGTGTGGTGAGCACTGAGATGTATTGTAAAGACATGCTATCATCTGCCTATCATGTAACACCTCAGTGTGGATGTCGTGTGTCGGGACCCTTTCCTGCAATTACTTGTATGTATGTGGTAACTTATGAAATTAGCTTTGTACATATTACCAACGATACTGAATGGCAGAGAGGTCTGTAGTGTGAGTTAAATGATATGATTTTGATGTGAGGAGTTTGTTACTTGGAACAGCATGTTAATGATGATTTTTTTTTGTCAGTCTTGAGCCATGGGTGTTCTGTCCCACTTTTTCTTTGCCATGATTGGGCTGGTTGTTGTGTTGAGCTCGCTGTAGGCATGGATATCGTCTTTCTCTGTGTCTGTATGCGTAAGTATGGTGATACCTTCCTTAAACTCATTTATCTGGACGTATGAATTGCTGTTCCTCCATATGTTTGTGCTTGTGTGGAGTCGTATGGGTTTGTGGGTGAGACCTAGTATGAATATGGAGGTTATGATACCCGTCTGATAGACAAGTGTCTATTGTAACTCATGGTACCTGGGTCACATGTTATTAAATGACCGAAAGGGTTGCGGTGTGGGAGAGATGTGACTGTGATTTCAAACTTCACACATCCTGTAACTCTTCAGTTTGGATCTAGCATGTTCAGTCTCTTTCCTCCAGTTATGTATGGTGATGAATGGAACTGCGTGAATGCTTGACATGTGAGTGTGTGTGTGTATGTGTGTCTTTCTATGATTTTTGGCCAGTCATGGGTGTTCTGTTTCACTTTTTCGTTGCCACTGATTGGGCTAGTTGTTGAGTCGAGATCGCTGTAGGCATGGAAATGTACGTGTGTATGCATCTCTATCTCTGTGTGTTTTTTTGCGTAAATGTGGTGATACCTTCCTTTATCTCGTTTTTCTGATGTATGATGTGCTGTTCCTGCACTTATGCTTGTGTGAGGTGACATATGGATTTGTGGGTGAGACCTAGTATGAATATGGGAGTTATGATATCTGTCTGATGACCAAGTGTCTACTGCTACTCGTGGTACATGGGGGGCACATATTACTAAATGACAGAAAGGGTTGCGGTGTGGGCGAGATGTGGCTGTGATTTCAAACTTCACACATCCTGTAACTCTTCAGTTTGGATCTAGCATGTTCAGTCCCTTTCCTCCAGTTATGTGTGGTGATGAATGGAACTGTGTGAATGCATTGACATGTGAGTGTGTGTGTGTCTTTCTATGATTTTTGGCCAGTCATGGGTGTTCTGTTCCACTTTTTCGTTGCCATGATTGGGCTAGTTGTTGAGTCGAGATCGCTTTAGGCATGGAAATGTACGTGTGTATGCATCTCTATCTCTGTGTGTTTTTTGCGTAAATGTGGTGATACCTTCCCTTATCTCGTTTTTCTGGATGTATGATGTGCTGTTCCTGCACTTATGCTTGTGTGAGGTGACATATGGATTTGTGGGTGAGACCTAGTATGAATATGGGAGTTATGATATCTGTCTGATGACCAAGTGTCTACTGCTACTCGTGGTACATGGGGGGCACATGTTACTGAATGGCAGAAAAGCTTAGGTGTGGGATAGACGTGTTGGTGCGAACAGTTTTGTACCTAGCACACATGATACTGGATGGTAGTGAGGTCAGTAGTGTGAAATAAATGAGATGATGTTGATGTGAAGAGTATGGTGCTTGGAACATATGTTACTGATGATTTTTTGGTCAGTTATGAGCCGTGGGGGTTACTACTCCACTTTTTCGTCGCCATGATTGGGGCTGGTTGTTGTGTCTAGCTCGCTGAAGGCATGGAAATGTGAGTGTTTGTGCGTCTCTCTCTGTGTCTGTATGTGTAAATATGGTAATACCTTCTATAAACACGTCTGTCTGGACGAATGATTTTGCTGTCCCCTCCACTTATGTTTGTTTGTGCTAGTGTATTGAGATGTATGGATTTGTGGGTGAGATCTGATAGCCAAGTGTCTATTGCAACTCATGGTACCTGCGTCACTTTTTTACTGAATGGTAGAAAGGGTTGTGGTGTGGGAGAGACGTGTTGATGGTAAATGTAATCAACTGGGGCGTGATGAACACTATTTATGGTATAAACACTTAGGTTTATGGTGAAAACATGCCATCTTTTGCACACCTTACTATCTCGCCAGGCTGATGATATGTAAGGAGACTTCTGTTTTTCAGCCAGTCATGAGGCAAGAGAGTACTACACCACTTTTTTTCCATGATTGGTACCGGTAGTTGTGTAGTCTTGGACATGTGTATCTGCGTCTCTCTTTGTGCATGTAAGCGTAAGTAACTCGTCTGTCTGATGATTTTTGTAACGATAGTTCTGTCCAGTTAATCAGTTGTAACGACAATTCTGCCCCCACTTCATCGTTTCCGTGATGCTTGCTGTTAGTTCTGTCGACCTTGCTGTATGCATGTACAAGTGTGTGCGTGTGTCATTCCTCTGTGGATTTGAGTCTAAAATATATGGTTATAGAATTATCAACGTGTGCTTCTAACCATTGTTTCAGGGCTTAGACAATCTCCCATTTCGATGTGCTCTTTACAGTTTACTGCCGTTTGTGTTGACATGTGAATTTTGATTCTCACTACATAAAAATCATTTAACAGAGAGGCGAAGGACTTGGGTACAAACCCACAGTCAGACCATTGCTTGTGTGGTGTAGTATGGAGCCCACATTTTTTGTACATCAAATGCAAGGTGCAAAGGAGGGCAGTTAGATTTATCTGTGTAAAATATTCAGTAAGTGACATAATAAAGGAGCTGGGGCTGGGATGTCATTGGAAGATAGGAAGAGTGTTGAGTGGCTGTAGGTGGCGTATAATGCTGTTAGAATGGATATTGGTGGAATAATTCTGAGTGGTGTATGAAGCCTAAGTTGACCATGACCACAATCTCGCACTAGACTTTAGGTGATGAGGCCTGAGTGGATAAAATATCTAAACACCCACTTTGACCTAACAATTTACGACAGTTCAAATGTGAGCACTATCTTAGGCGTAATAGAACCTATGGTGACGTTTTGGATACTTGTCGATGTGTGGGGATCTTCTATTAAAATGTGGGTTATGATGCCTGTTTGATGACCAAGAAACTATCAGTTAGCTAAGAGCATTATGGTAACTTTATCGTGGTTACTTGAACGAAGCATGCAATTACAAACAAATGTCACACTTGGCCCTGAATCCGAAGGTTGGCGTTAGATGGGAACATTTTAAACCGAATGGAGAACTCTCCTGGGTCCTGATTTATTGAAAAATAATTTCCTGGAAAAGGGGTGAATTTTCCTGGAAAACTGCAGTAGAAGCACCTTAAGTGAACATTTTGGTACCTGGCTACTGATTAGGAGAAGACTTTGCGAATTTTCAATTTTTGGTTTACTTTAACGCACGAACAGAAGGTAACCCTGTCTGTAACTGATCAGGGAATCATTGGAAAACAGAAGGTGGTTTGACGAAGTGCTGGGCGTATGTTGGCGATGAGGCTAGGGTGGATCTTGGTGAAAGAATTAGGAATAGTGCACTGGATTTCTTCTATAAGGAAGTGGGTAAATTTTCCATATCTCCACCTTGGTTACAGGCGATGGTCTCAGGCATGTTCTGTGGTTAGCGTGACTCGATTTTTATCACATAGGACTGGCGTACTTCGATTCGACATGGGTGAAATTAGTAAGATTAACAGACGTATTTCGTTGCTGGAACATACGTGCTGTGCTGTGAAATACAGTTAAAGGTGTCAATCACTGATGTGTCACAAGGGATTGATTGGAATTTTAGACAAAGTATAGCTAAGGACACTCAATTTGTGATTGCTTACGAAAGCATAACAGAATTGATACAGACGACAAAGGTTTGACCTTGATGGCAACAATTAAGAGTGTGATTAAATATTTTATACCAATGGCAACAGAGATAAGATTAGGGAAATAAGGAGTCGTACTGACGTTTCCATTCCTTGAGCTTTGCCATTGTCAAACTGGAAACTTTGATTTTTCTAGCTTTGATGTGGGAAAGCTTTGTCACAAATATTTTCAAGTGGCCTCTTGTCCAAAGACAGGGTTGAGAAATAGGCTTGAAAAAAAATTACATGCTGATTGGTTTGACATCATGTATTCACTTCAGAAACTGGTTTTCAAATCGACAACTTTGCTTTAGTTTAGGAGCTATTAATTCATCGAGGTCACACTTACATACATCAGTAAACCCCTTCAATGCCTCTTTGAGTTCAAAAAGTGTCTGTGTTTCATTACACACAATTTAATACATCCTTTAAAATACACGGAATGTAGGTGACACTCGTGAGCTATATTGTATTGTTCATAACGAATCCAACATGATGTGACTAATTGAGTTTGTTTCCCGTCTCTTCGTCGGTGTATTAATTTTTAATGTCTGCCTGCTTCGATGAACGGAATTTTTTTATGGTTTTCCCTACCTTCGTCGGTGAATGTCTCTCGGTTTCAATGAAAGGATTTCACCATTGATGGGTTTTTGAGGCTACGAATTTTGAAAGGAATAACGTATGTGTGGTATTACTATACTTTATCACAATAATTTCAATTTTTAAACTTTTTAACGTCTCTCTAACAACGTGGCCTTTTGAGACGGGAAAGGAATTCGGTCATGGTCTTTTGAAGGTAGCATCCCGGCATTCACTTGGAGTGATTTGGGGAAACCATGGATGCCTGGAACCTCCGTCCTCCCGAATGCGAGGCAAGAACGCTAAATAATTTCATGAAAACAGGTACACATAGAATTTATATCTGGAGTTTATGACGGTTTTTTTTCCCCCATATCGAACGTTAAAAGGAAACATTTATGCTTTTTTTATTCAAGGCAGGTATCCTCTCTAGGTATGGAAACTAAAATTTTGATTTGGAAATTGACGAGTTGGAACGGCTTTTTCAATAAAAACACCGCGGCCGGACTCGAACCGGCAACCTAGCCCCAACGCTACCGATGTCTGTTCACGTAATATCCGTTGATGTGGACTTTTTTTTTTTATTAAAATTGCAATGATTTACGTCCTTACCGACAGCAGGACACCTGAACAAATGCATACGAAATTCGCTCCAAGCCTGAGACTCTGCACAAAATTCTGCAATCATACGAACGCTGTGTTGGACGCCCTAATTTCTTTGTCCGCCACCCAGCTATGCTTTCATAATGGCGAATGAATAATGTGCTTCCCTTGGAGCCATTTCGTAACCTGTCGGACTCCCGGTCAAACACGCGAGTGGCTTCGCAAACATCGAAATATTTCACGCATATTGCTACACCCGCTCCATCTAGCGACAAATGTCTTCTACCGTGTGCTGACCTCTAGCGACAGTTATGCAAGTTATCGCACATGTCGCAACAGGGTCTCGGCGGCCGAGCAAGTACGTACATGTCGACACCTGTTCAAATACGCCTTAGGGTTGGGTTTTCCCCCGCTAGCTTTCACTCTCCTAGGGGAGTGGAACATCTGCGCCCAAAGAAATTAAGCCCTTGGGAGATGCCGCCATCTGTGCGGCCGGTTGAGGAACTAACCTATGCGCAAGCCCGACAGCTACCGCCATCTGTGCGGCAGGTCAAGGAACTAACGTGTGACGTCATACGACCTTGAACGCCATTGGCTGATTCAAAAAGCCCGCCGGAGGGGAGGGGAGGGAGGTCCCCCCCACCACTTCGTGACGTCACGGGTTTTCCCGGTTTCTTCCTTGAATCGGCTATCCCTTCCTACTAATGTTCATACCCCTTTTCTTCATTTCTCCAAAATTCTGTTTGATCTTTCTATTTGCAACATCTACTTTTCCTACAACCATTTCCTTTTCTACTTCTTCACACTTTTCTTGTAGCCATTTTTCTTTTGCTATTTTGCATTTCCTATTTATTTGATTTCTAAATTGCCTGTACTGGTCTCTTCCGGCTTCATCCTGAGCATTTTTGTACCTTCTCCTCTGATCCATCAGCTCCAAAATTTCTTCTGTGATCCAAGGTTTTCGGGCAGCTTGTTCCCTAAAGCCTAATGTTTCTTTACCAGCTTTCATTATTTCGGTCTTTAATGCATTCCATTCATCCTCGGTTGAGCTCCTTTCACAGTTTCTTTTTAGACCTAAGTCTACCATTTCTGCAAATTTTTCTCTTGTGCTAGATTGTTTCAGTTTATTCACTTCCAGTCTGTTCTTCTTATGCTGCCTTATTCGCTTGAATTTCAGCCTGCACTTCATTACTATCAAATTATGGTCCGAGTCTATGTCTGCTCCCGGGTACGCTTTACAGTCTAGAACTTGATTCCTGAATCTCTGTTTGACCATGATATAATCTAGCTGATATCTGCCTGTATCCCCAGGATGTTTCCAGGTGTATATTCTTCTTGCATGGTTCTTAAACAGTGTGTTCGCCACTACTAGCTTATATCTTTCACAAAATTCTAGCAACCTGCTTCCTCGCTCATTTCTTTCTCCTAGACCAAAACTTCCTACAGTACTCTTTTCCTTCTCCCACTATTGCATTCCAATCACCCATGATTATTAGATTTTCCTCCCCTTTCACATATTGGATTAATTCTTCAATTTCAGCGTATATTTTTTCTATCTCTTCGTCATCTTCCTGTGACGTTGGCATATATACTTGTACTAATGTGGTTGGGACGGGCTTAGTTTCTAACCTCATCAAAATAATCCTGTCACTAAATTGTTCATAATAACTAACCCGTTTCCCTACTTTCTTGTTCATTACAAATCCTACACCAGTGACTCCATTGACAGCTTGTGTGCTAATTATCCTGTGTTCCCCAGACCAGAAATCCTGTGCGTCCTTCCATTTAATCTCACTAATCCCAACAACATCTAACTTAAGTTGTTCCATCTCCCTTTTTAAGTTTTCTAACCTACCTGCCCTATTCAGACTTCCAACATTCCACGCTCCGACTCGTAGAATGTTTCTATCCATTCTGATGACTCCTCCCTGAGCAGTCCCCGCCCGGAGATCCGATTGGGGGACTATTTTACCTCCGGAATATTTTACCCAGGAAGAAGCCATCATGATATATGTAATTTTAGAGGATTACATGTCCTCGGGATACCCTTTGGGTCTTTAATGCAGTGGTTTCCCGTTGCCTTCTGCATCCCCATGCCGTTGATCATTTCTGATTCATCCGCCTTTAGGGGCCGTTTCCAACCCCAAGGGCAAGAGGGTGCCCTGAACCGCTCCCCGCTCTTCCGCCCTCTTTTCAGAGGCCGTTGGCAAGCAGTGGGTGACTCCTTATACCGGGAATCTTTCAGTCGCCAGAGCCTCGTCCGTGCAAACAGGGTGCACCACGTGAAGGAGAGGTTTACATTTGGTTGGAAAAGACTACTATAGTCTCTCCCAAACCCTTACACCCCAGCGGCCCCTTAACTCTTGAATATTACCGCGAAAACGCCAGAGCGGATGCGCGATTGGTGACAAATCAAAGCTGTCTCCACGACAGCAAAATAGTTCACTGGTCTGGCCAACAGATGGGGTTTAATAGTTTCCCTAGCTTTCATAAGTGATAGTATATTAGAAAATATCGCTTTTATAAATATTTATTTTCCTTTGACTACATTTATTTTTTAATTTATTTATTCTTGATTCGTAGGTGATGATATGTCACTACGTCTAGAGCCGCCACTGCTCCAACGTTGGGCTACACTGTGGACGAAGTTGTACTGCAAGTTAAAGCCATGGTCATCTCGCACTGTGGTCACATTGTGTTGTCCAGTACCCGCTCGTCGCTGTGCATGACCCTCTTCTATCCACTGGTAACCTGGTTGCACATACGCATCACTGTCGTAGTAGCATGCCATGTACGAGCCGCAGTGTCACGGTATGACAAACCCGTTTACCAGAGACCTATTAGTCTGCCAGGTTCGAACTCACTCACGTGCTGATATCACCCTTTGACATCGACGGGGCATACCAGCACTGGGCTGCACGATTCCACTTCGATTGACGGCTCTGCTCCGATTGAGCGTGGCGTAACACTGACCTATCCGGTCATACAAAATACGACGCTGCTCTGCCTACACGCACGCCATCTCTCTGATTTCGAAGTGACTTATAATAATTCTGTATCTTCCAATTTGGAGTGCTTCAGACCATTCCTTCTGGGTGTTGCAATTTTCGGAAACAGTAACGTATAAACAACGTATTTGAGTACTTATAAGCATAGTTCCCCAAATGTTCCCATCCGATTTTAATAATTTTGGAGAATGTCATAGTAGATCAAATTATGGGGCTTGTGTGCTATTTTATCTGTGTAAAACTTACCTACAGGGAAAAACAGCCCCTCAAATTTGAGAACGTGTGAAAATTTCGCTTTTTGAAACAGAAAAAATATTAATTTTGATTAAACAAATTTCAAATTATTTCTGAATGTGAAGTGTAAAAAACAATATTCTTAATTCAGTTACCCAAATTTTGGAGCGAAAAAAACAACCCCGGCATACGGTTTGTATTAAAAATGTCTGTCTAAAAGTTGTAAAAATTAAAACAAAAAGCTGTAAAATGTGTGCTGCAGTTGAGTCCAATGAAAACTCACAGATTTTTGTGTTTCTTTGAAAAAATAATTCACTACGCCCCCTCCAATTTAATTCATTTTTGCACTTGTTATACACTGAAGAGCCAAAGAAACTGGTATAGTGATGGGAACATGTGTAAACACTCAGAGTACGGCGCTGCGGTCGACAACGCCTATATAAGACAACAGGTGTCTGGCTAAGGCGTTAGATCGGTTATTGCTGCTACATTGGTAGGTTATCAAGATTTAAGTGAGTTTGAACGTGGTGTTATAGTCGGTGCACGAGAGAAGGGACACAGCATCTCCGAGGTAGCGATAAGGTGGGGATTTTCCCGTACGACCATTTCACGAG
>JARYHS010011677.1:0-12748 GCA_031002005.1 Vandiemenella viatica
AAATTCTATTTTAAATGCCTAAGCCTGTCTTCAAGGACTAAGCGCGATACTGCTGACACACCCATCGTTGCTGCATGATCATGACTGCATAAGGCTGCCCCTGCACCGGCATACTGCCGACTTGGGCCAGGCGAAGGACCGGTATACTGTCGGTTTGACCTGGCCGATGGACCGGCGTACTGACGGCTGGAGCCGGGCGATGGGTTTGTTGAAGTGGCGGCTGGACCCGGGCGATGGTCGGCTGGGCCCCGGCGATGGGCGGCTGGGCAGGCGAGGTGCTGCTGCTGTGGCGGGCGGTCGGCTAGGTTCCGACGTCTCCCACGGTCTCCATATTGGTGGCGGAACTGCCTCGTTGGCTGGGTGTCCGACCGCTCCCTCTGAAACATAAAAAAGAAGAAAAATATTTTTAGTATCACGAAAAACATAATTTTGTAAGCATAAAATAATATAGGCAAATTACTGATGTACTGGACTTACCGATATTCCAGTGTGCTGGTGGTTGTGGAAGAACCCATTGTGGTGGCGGAGTTGGCGGCATGCTATGTGGTGGTGACATGCTCTGCGGCACATCCACGTCAATATTTGGGAGCATGCTCCATTGTGAGCATCACAAGCTCTTTTTGGGCTACTTAATTCTTGAGAAGAATTACCCTTACGCTTCTCTGGGCGTGATGGTTCATCTGAAAAAAGAAAAAAAAATGTATTAGCAATAGTTATAAAGACATGGGGAAAAATAATCTATAGATAAATACGTACTGAAATAAAAAAGGTCGCTGCAGGAAATATCCAAATCACCTGCGAACAAATAATAATATACTAATATAGACTACTGCTTCAGCACTATACATTTTCATAAATATAGTTACGTTAAAAAAAAATATTATCATTACCGAAATCATCCTCAGCGAGAATTTCATCAATGTCTGAAGCAGAAAAAAAAAGCTCATCAGTATATGTGAAAGAATTTAAAACAGCCAGAAAAACAAGTTAAATAACAATAATTTACTTACCAATATCGCTGAATAAGCTAAGATCCTCAAAAGACATTGTGATGATTGAAGTGTTCAGCTCGACGACTCAGAGAAGACTGGATGGCAGAAGGGAGGGTCTCAGCCCTATTTATACACGCGTCTGGAGCCATGGAGAATTGGCGTGGGAAGACTGCGCCCACGATGATGAATGTGGTGGTGCAGCTGTGCGCATTCAATTACGAACCCGCATCCTGCAGCTGCGAGGGGAGCGATAATTAGGGTGTGGCGCAGCTGTGCTCATTCAATTACGAACCCGCATCCTGCAGCTGCGAGGGAAGTGATAATTAGGGTGTGGCGCAGCTGTGCTCATTCAATTACGAACCCGCATCCTGCAGCTGCGAGGGAAGCGATAATTAGGGTGTGGTGCAGCTGTGCGCATTCAATTACGAACCCGCATTCAATTAGCTACCGGCACGTGCGCGGCGGGGAGGGGGGAAAAAGTGGGCTCACTCCGCTGTCCATAAGGAAATAATAAGATCAATCTGAGGTTACAGATGTGAGATTGCAGCGGGGGAAAAAAACTGGCAGCTGACGCAGGTCCATAAGGAATGCATGGGGAAAAAACTGGCAGCTGACGCAGGTCCATAAGGAAATAATAAGATCAATCTGAGGTTACAGATGTGAGATTGCAGCGGCTCCCCTCCTTAATTCAATTAAACTCCCCTAGTTCCTCGGCTCCCCTCCTTAATTCAATTAGGACCCCACGCAATTCAATTAGCCTTAATTAAAATCAATTAGGGCTCCCCCCCACGCAAATCAATTAGCCTTAATTAAAATCAATTAGGGCTCCCCCCACGCAAATCAATTAGCCTTAATTAAAATCAATTAGCCTTAATGCGCATGCTAATTAACGTTCCCTTTGATGGCGCCGACGCCCCTTTTATCACTACTACAGAACGATTTTTGAAGTACTGCAAAGAATATTCAAACCACATAGCATTTAAAAATCTTGTACATACTATCCAATAATACTGTTATGCTTTACAGGACCGCTATCTCAGAATATTTATCAGTCGCGTATAGAAAGCAAGGAAAAGAACCACGGGTTTTTTGAAAGATTGACACCGCCACAAACTGTCCTACCTTCCGCTTAAATGTGCTAGCCAACATCAAAATCGTAATTAGATTTTCGATTGCAATAAAATATTTCTCCCCCAAGGTATTTATATCACAATATCATACAGCATTAGAACAGGGAAGTACGGTGTACATCTGACACATTCACGTTGAAAAAATGCATTGTGCCAGGAGCCGAGAATCAACTCAATGGCTCGGCAACTTAAAAAAAAAATGTTAATCGGCAACTAAGGCCATACAGCTAGCTTAATGGGTATATCATATATCTTCCAGTGAATCAATTTCTACAGTATATGATGTAACTTCGAAGTATGGACATCATAGGACGGACACGACATTCACACACACAACATTCATGCCCTTAGCCGGACTCGAACCGGCGACCTTCGGCAAACGGGGCCAGTAATCTAGTCCCCAAGCTACCGAGGCCGGCAGGCTCGGCAATTCCATATTGTCTGAAGTGTTACACTGACTGCCACCCTGCTTGGCTAAACAGGAAATTTCAAATAAATAACTGCATTTGATTTTTATTATTATTATTATTTGTTTATTTATTTATTTATTTATTTTTGTTCTTATACTGTCAAAAGAAAGTGTAACTGCGTAATTGTCTGTTGAGAAAGTAACTACACAAAAATGCGAAGATAAAAGATTAAAAAAAATAAGATGAGGTAGAGATATATGCAACGTATTCTTAATTTTTACATGCTGTTATTTGTTAATTTGCAACGTTTAAATGCATAACTTCCTTTAAGGAGAAGAGCATCTGATGTTTAAGATTTATTATCTGTAGCAGTTACTAGAACTAGACCATAACATAACCTACAAAAAATAATTCAGGAGATTAGAAACAGGAAAGATTATTAATAACTCAGAGAAAGTTTACACGAAATTAAAGAAATCACGAAATTGCTTTCTTTAGAAACTATTTCTTGACAGTCAAAATTTCCTTCATTTTGACGGGTTCTGTGGAAGTAACTGTAAGTAATACAAAAACAAAGGGCAGCGATAAGAAAACATTATAACGCCAGACAAGGTTGCGATGTTTATTATCGCCCTGCGAGACCGCTTAAATCATTGTGTATTCTGTTTACCTCCCATTGCCTGTTGTGTAAAAAGAACAGAAAAAAAGAAGGACGGAGCAGAATTTTACTATTTAGGAAGGTATATTTTTACCACAACTTATGAGCTAGTTATCGGTAAGCACTTTAAAATTTGTTCGGTAACAACGCACGTTGCCTGTAACGTGATTTACCCTATTATCACAACATATGGGCAAGGAAATACGGTGTCTTTCTGACGCATGTACAGTCGGGGACAGAATTCGCGAGACCCTTCGCCTTTCGATTATGCTTCGTTCTAGACACGAATACCGCATGGGACAGCATAACTGGTAGGTGGTACACTAAATTCGTGATAAAATAGACCTCTCATACCCAGCACTTTACACAAGACGAAAAAAATGAGCGCGCGCAGCAAGAAACTCGCAGACGCTCGGAGGAAAAGTTCGGAGTTCTACAGTAAAAATAATCACGACTATCACCATTTTAGTCATAATAATTATTGAAATAACCAAATTGATTGATTATAGAGAGATGATAACACTTTTTTCGTAATTTTGACAACCGTTGCGTATTATTATTATTATTATTATTATTTTTCCTCCAATAAACAGGTAACCATTCGCTAGCAAACGCAATTATATGGCGAATACCGAAAAGAATCGCTAAATTACGCACGGAAAACCAATAAGAGATTTTGAATGGGCTTAGTTACACTTTCTAGCGCTGCAGCGTTATAGATCTGTGTGTGACAAATACACACAAAGGTTAAGAGTAACTAGAAAGAGCATATACGAAAGAACTCTAATGGTAAACTAAGTCACGAAATATAAATAAACTATTTCCAGAAAATTAAATTGTGCGTAATATTAAAACCTTAATTTTGTTTTCATAATACCATACTTAGAATGTAAGCTAAACTTGAACGCAGTAGCAACAGTTTTAGTAGTAAAATAATTAAGAACAGTAAATAAATAAACAAACAAATCCGTCTGCAATGTGAATTAGCGGTTCCACATTTTAAATCTGGAAGATGGAAGAAGGAAAACATTCATCTCTCTCTTTGTTTCTAACTAACACTGATACTTCTATAAAATATTCTGTCAAGCTCTATTTCCTGCCTTCCAAGCCTGATGGGTTATAGGTAACACTGTTGCCTGACATTCGGGAGGACGCGAATTCAAACCCCGTTGGGCATCCAATTTCAGTATTCCATCATTTTCGTAAATCTCTCCAGCTGATCTCCAGAGAAGTTCCTTCAAAAAGCGATGGGTGAAATTCTTACCCGATCCTAGTTTCCAATGCTATCAGGATTCATGGCGTCAAAGATATGAAGAGGCAAAAATAAAAATAAAAAAGATCGTGGTGGGTTTGTAGTATCCGTCTTTCGGGGTTCGAATCCCCATCTAGCCATCCAGGAAAGCTGTTTAGATTGTTTCCCAATTCACTCCAGACGAATGCCGGGATTGTTCGTTCAAAAGGCCATGTCCGAATTCCTCCCCGTTACTTGTCCCCAGTCCTTTCCTGCCTCTAATGACCTCGATTAGATGTAAAGTTAGAAGCAAAAAATAATTTCTCTAATAAAAATAATTACATCTCTGTGGCGTGTTGGATTTATCTTATTCAACGACCGAGCATGGTAGCGAAGGGACTAGAGTGCTATAGTTCGGTGTTGTTTTAGGGCTGGTCGACGTCGAGATAATTATAGATGAAAAAGGACTGGAGGCATGTTTCGGTAAGGAATTCATGGCCATACCAGAGAATCATCCCAGCACTCAGGAGTGATTTCGATTAATCATGCAATATCGAAATACGGATGGATGCAAGAAGATTTCAACGCCTGTCCTTCCGAATGGGATGGCTTGAGCGTTACCTGGACTCTCGGTCATTGGTGCGATTCCGGTCAGAGGCAATGGGTGTTAAAGTAAGTGTTGTTGTATGTCTTGTGTCGTCTTTCAATTGTATGAGTAAAAAGCATTTGGAAATACATCAGTACACATGATAAACACACAAAACGGCTTAGCTGGATGAATGGCTATAGGGAGGAATGCCATTAAAAATTTAAAGACAATTTTATTGAACCAAAAGGCAATTGGCCGCCTTCAAAAATATCTCACAGGTCCACCTCATGTCACAAAAAAATATTCTATGCTTGGTGCCAACTAGTAACATGGCTAAGTTCTAGAAACGCATTAGAATAAAAAAATTGGAAAGTAGGCGTACTGTAGTCAAACTCTTTAGTGCACACGGGAGGGGTATTTAATTTCAGTTGAGTGTGTAGGATTAAATCTCTTTAACATTATGCGTGGTTATATCGTAAGAAGAAAATCTTCCTGCTTTCTCAGTTCAGACGCAAGGAGGAAGTAACCAATCTGCCAAACGTTCGAGGAAGTGTTTATTTACCAGTGGCTCTGAGGAAGTGAAGAACACTTGTTCAGTAGAATTAGCTCTAATAAGATTTGTGAATATGACCATCCGTACTCGAAATACGGCCACTTCCGAATTACGAGCACCTACAAATATAGTGACAGTCATTTCCGAAAGTAACAGAAACAACTTCATATAACATATTATTAAAGTTACTTCATCATACTTAGAAGACCGATTAAAATGTTGAAAAATAACATTGAACTAATATGTTTTCATTAAAAATTTCTGAAAATTACTTCTCGAGGATTTTAATTTCAGCAGACCCTCATCGCATCTTGTAATGTTCTACTTGCACTATTTGATTACAAAATGAATTAATCAATATTCCTTAATATTGGAGATATTAAAAAAAACTGGAAGTGCACGTGTGCCCGTTATTGAAATTTGACCTGCCTCCATCTGCTGATCTAAATATTTTATGACCTTCCGTGCCTTTGACCATTTAACCTGCTGACTATTGTGGCAGCTTTTCTTGAGGTAATGTGGCACTCTATCGTGAACTTTAGTATTATTTTTACTCCGCAATTCACTAAAAGTGTGTGGCGGAGGGTGTATTGCACCTATCAGAAAGGATAATGGTTTGGAAGGGATATACGGGATAAGGTAAGAGGCGTTTACAATGCGATGACAGTGTTCTAGCCCCTACACTGCTAGGATCAGCTGAAGTATCTTAGTCGGGACTGTAGCGAAGGAATTTGTGAATTTCTGCGGTAGTGGTTTGTTAACACGGAAGATAATTCCGTAGGCCCACAGAACAAGGAAATTATCAGACATTTCAGGCATGAGATTTTCCTCATCCTCGTTCAACTAGCTTGCTTCTATTGCTACCTGAGGCTCACACAATTAACAGACGAGAGAATTATACAGGAGTAGAACCGTATATCCTCGAGGAACCAGGGATTTCTGAACTTTTTTAAATTTGTTTCCAGCTTGACTTCTCGAGGTCATGGACTTTTTGATGTAACTATCCGGACGTTCGCTTGCAGTGATTTCGAAAAACCGTTGAAACTCCAAATCTGGATGGCCAGAAGGGGATTTGAACCCGCATCCTCTCGAATGCGAGGCCAGAACATTATCGCTCGTCCACTACGCTCAGTGTTTTTTAATTGACCGTAACATATATATAGGAACAATAATTACAGACTTACTTGGCCATGAATCGTTTTTAATATATCTATTTTTTGCAGCCTAGTAGTAGACGCAAATATATTCGATCAACTAATGAAGTCAGATCTTAATTACATCGTTTCTCATGAACCTGGCAACAACCATAATACACCCACTTTTGTAACCACATATGTAACCTTTCTTAGATTTTTAGAAGATAACATCATTTTATCATTTTACTTTTACAAGTCCAGCTTATTTCATTTTGAAAAGCAATCATCCTTTTCCTTCAGAATGCAGGCATAGGAATTTTAAAAGCTCCACTGCATATGGAATTAGCCAATGTCATTAACTGTTAGACTCAGCGGTCTTTTTCCAAGACCAATTTTGCTTGAAGAAAATGCCATGGTGAAACGAGATAATTACTTGCAGTTATCATTTTGTAAACGAATCTAATCAGCATTATTCTTGTCATACTTTTACAATTATAAAATTTTATTTTGAAACTGCTTTGTCTAGCCTCTAAAGTAGGAAAATAGTTTTATCTCGATCGCAGATAATTCCGAAGACACAATACAAGGAAATATGCGTCGTTTCCTGCCAGAAGACTTCCTCATCGAATGTGCGACTTGTGTTCAAACATTAGTCTCCTTCAATCGCTACAGCGTAGGGGCTAGAGTGCTAGCTCCGCGTGCCGAAGGACGCCGGTTCGAATCCGGCCGCGGGCATGGATGTTTAAGTGTTGTGTGTGTGTGTGAATGTCATGTCCGTCCTGTGGCGTCCATACATTGGAATAATACAATATATACACTGGAAGACGACTTACACACTGAGAGCTACAATAATTACATAGAGCTGGCTGTATGGCCTCCGTTGCCAAATGCCATTAAAAAAAAAAATCGCTACAGCAGCAAGGAACTGCAATTAATTAACTGGTTTCGATGTGTGAACAACTTTAAATACTAGGCACTGTGACGTGCTGCAGAAAAATTAAATAAGAATCGTTTATTACCCCTAATTTCGCCTAAAAACGATAATATTTTTTAAAAATATCCGATACAAGTTTTCAGATATCGCTGTGATGAAAACATACTGATCGTGCTTTTCTGAACGACGATTGAAAACCGTGCCTTTCATATATGCGTCAAATAGCTATGAATACAAATAATAATAATAACTTCTGTATATTTCAAATTTGTATTTTATAGTATTTTGGGATTAAAATTTCACCTTTGAAAACTGCACATCAGTTCTTCTTTTTATACATTAACCATTTTTAATAATTAGGGCCAAACGCGTCGTTACTGTCGAGGTAAATAAATATAGGAGAGAACTGTGAACAATGAAAACGAAACAAGTTAATCAATGCCTTCCAGAGGAATAATCCTGGCATTAATCTGCAAAGGTTTTGAGAAAACGTGGAAAAAACGAAATCTGGTAGCCGACGGGAATTTGAACCAGCACAATAATTCTTTCACTTTTGGAGCCACAATGCCCACCAAGACCATAATTATTAAAAATGGATAATGTATAAAAAGAAAGAACTGATGTGCAGTTTTCAGAGGTGAAATTTTAATCCCAAAATACTATAAAATACAAATTTGAAATATACAGAAGTTACTATTATTATTATTATTATTATTTTATTTGACGCATACATGAAAGGCATGGTTTTCAATCGTCGTTCAGAAAAGCACAGATCAGTATGTTTTCATCACAGCGATATTTGAAAACTTGTGTCTGATATTTTTAAAAATATTATCGTTTTTAGGCGGAATTAGGGGTAATAAACGATTCTTGTTTAATTTTTCTGCAGCACGTCACAGTGCCTAGTATTTAAAAGTTATTCACACGAAACGATAATTACTTGCAGTTCCTTGCTGCTTTAGCGATTGACACTGGAGGAGACCAATGTTTGAACACAAGTCTCACATTCGATGAGGAAGTCTTCTGGCAGGAAACGATGCGTATTTCCTTGTATTGTGTCTTCGGAATTATCTGCCATCGAGATAAAACTACATTTTCCTACATTACAGGCTAGAGTAATTCCATATGCAGTGGAGCTTTTAAAATTCCTATGCCTGCATTCTGAAGGAAAAGGATGATTGCTTTTCAAACTGAAATAAGCTGGACTTGTAAAAGTAAAATGATAAAATGATGTTATCTTCTAAAAACTAATTGAAAGGTTACATATGTGGTTACAAAAGTGGGTGTATTATGGTTGTTGCCAGGTTCATGAGAAACGATGTATTAAGATCTGACTTCATTAGTTGATCGAATATATTTGCGTCTACTACTAGGCTGCAAAAATAGATATATTAAAAACGATTCATGGCCAAGTAAGTCTGTAATTATTGTTCCTATATATGTTACGGTCAATTAAAAAACACTGAGCGTAGTGGACGAGCGATAATGTTCTGGCCTCGCATTCGAGAGGATGCGGGTTCAAATCCCCTTCTGGCCATCCAGATTTGGAGTTTCAACGGTTTTTCGAAATCACTGCAAGCGAACGTCCGGATAGTTACATCAAAAAGTCCATGACCTCGAGAAGTCAAGCTGGAAACAAATTTAAAAAAAGTTCAGAAATCCCTGGTTCCTCGAGGATATACGGTTCTACTCCTGTATAATTCTCTCGTCTGTTAATTGTGTGAGCCTCAGGTAGCAATAGAAGCAAGCTAGTTGAACGAGGATGAGGAAAATCTCATGCCTGAAATGTCTGATAATTTCCTTGTTCTGTGGGCCTACGGAATTATCTTCCGTGTTAACAAACCACTACCGCAGAAATTCACAAATTCCTTCGCTACAGTCCCGACTAAGATACTTCAGCTGATCCTAGCAGTGTAGGGGCTAGAACACTGTCATCGCATTGTAAACGCCTCTTACCTTATCCCGTATATCCCTTCCAAACCATTACCTTTCTGATAGGTGCAATACACCCTCCGCCACACACTTTTAGTGAATTGCGGAGTAAAAATAATACTAAAGTTCACGATAGAGTGCCACATTACCTCAAGAAAAGCTGCCACAATAGTCAGCAGGTTAAATGGTCAAAGGCACGAAGGTCATAAAATATTTAGATCAGCAGATGGAGGCAGGTCAATTTCAATAACGGGCACACGTGCACTTCCAGTTTTTTTTAATATCTCCAATATTAAGGAATATTGATTAATTCATTTTGTAATCAAATAGTGCAAGTAGAACATTACAAGATGCGATGAGGGTCTGCTGAAATTAAAATCCTCGAGAAGTAATTTTCAGAAATTTTTAATGACTAAACATATTAGTTCAATGTTATTTTTCAACATTTTAATCGGTCTTCTAAGTATGATGAAGTAACTTTAATAATATGTTATATGAAGTTGTTTCTGTTACTTTCGGCAAATGACTGTCACTATATTTGTAGGTGCTCGTAATTCGGAAGTGGCCGTATTTCGAGTACGGATGGTCATATTCACAAATCTTATTAGAGCTAATTCTACTGAACAAGTGTTCTTCACTTCCTCAGAGCCACTGGTAAATAAACACTTCCTCGAATCGTTTGGCAGATTGGTTACTTCCTCCTTGCGTCTGAACTGAGAAAGCAGGAAGATTTTCTTCTTACGATATAACCACGCATAATGTTAAAGAGATTAATCCTACACACAACTGAAATTAAATACCCCTCCCGTGTGCACTAAAGAGTTTGACTACAGTACGCCTACTTTCCAATTTTTTTATTCTAATGCGTTTCTAGAACTTAGCCATGTTACTAGTTGGCACCAAGCATAGAATATTTTTTGTGACATGAGGTGGACCTGTGAGATATTTTTGAAGGCGGCCAATTGCCTTTTGGTTCAATAAAATTGTCTTTAAATTTTTAATGGCATTCCTCCCTATAGCCATTCATCCAGCTAAGCCGTTTTGTGTGTTTATCATGTGTACTGATGTATTTCCAAATGCTTTTTACTCATACAATTGAAAGACGACACAAGACATACAACAACACTTACTTTAACACAGCCATGCCTCTGACCGGAATCGCACCAATGACCGAGAGTCCAGGTAACGCTCAAGCCATCCCATTCGGAAGGACAGGCGTTGAAATCTTCTTGCATCCATCCGTATTTCGATATTGCATGATTAATCGAAATCACTCCCTGAGTGCTGGGATGATTCTCTGGTATGGCCATGGCTGAATTCCTTCCGAAACATGCCTCCAGTCCTTTTTCATCTATAATTTCGACGTCGACCAGCCCTAAAACAACACCGAACTATAGCACTCTAGTCCCTTCGCTACCATGCTCGGTCGTTGAATAAGATAAATCCAACACGCCACAGAGATGTAATTATTTTTATTAGAGAAATTATTTTTTGCTTCTAACTTTACATCTAATCGAGGTCATTAGAGGCAGGAAAGGACTGGGGACAAGTAACGGGGAGGAATTCGGACATGGCCTTTTGAACGAACAATCCCGGCATTCGTCTGGAGTGAATTGGGAAACAATCTAAACAGCTTTCCTGGATGGCTAGATGGGGATTCGAACCCCGAAAGACGGATACTACAAACCCACCACGTCTTTTTTTTTTATTTATTTTTTTTTATTTTTTTTTTTTTTTTTGCCTCTTCATACTTTGACGCCATGATCCTGATAGCATTGGAAACTAGGATCGGGTAAGAATTTCACCCATCGCTTTTTGAAGGAACTTCTCTGGAGATCAGCTGGAGAGATTTACGAAAATGATGGAATACTGAAATTGGATCCCACGGGGTTTGAATTCGCGTCCTCCCGAATGCAGGCAACAGTGTTACCTATAACCCATCGGGCTTGGAAGGCAGGAAATAAGCTTGACAGAATATTTTATAGAAGTATCAGTGTTAGTTAGAAACAAAGAGAGAGATGAATGTTTTCCTTCTTCCATCTTCCAGATTTAAAATGTGGAACCGCTAATTCACATTGCAGACGGATTTGTTTGTTTATTTATTTACTGTTCTTAATTATTATTACTACTAAAACTGTTGCTACTGCGTTCAAGTTTAGCTTACATTCTAAGTATGGTATTATGAAAACAAAATTAAGGTTTTAATATTACGCACAATTTAATTTTCTGGAAATAGTTTATTTATATTTCGTGACTTAGTTTACCATTAGACGTTCTTTCGTATATGCTCTTCTAGTTATTACTCTAACCTTGTGTGTATTTGTCACACACAGATCTATAACGCTGCAGCGCTAGAAAAGTGTAACTAAGCCCATTCAAAATCTCTTATTGGTTTTCCGTGCGTAATTTAGCGATTCTTTTCGGTATTCGCCATATAATTGCGTTTGCTAGCGAATGGTTACCTGTTTATTGGAGGAATAATAATAATAATAATAATAATAATAATACGCAACGGTTGTCAAAATTACGAAAAAAGTGTTATCATCTCTCTATAATCAATCAATTTGGTTATTTCAATAATTATTATGACTAAAATGGTGATAGTCGTGATTATTTTTACTGTAGAACTCCGAACTTTTCCTCCGAGCGTCTGCGAGTTTCTTGCTGCGCGCGCTCATTTTTTTCGTCTTGTGTAAAGTGCTGGGTATGAGAGGTCTATTTTATCACGAATTTAGTGTACCACCTACCAGTTATGCTGTCCCATGCGGTATTCGTGTCTAGAACGAAGCATAATCGAAAGGCGAAGGGTCTCGCGAATTCTGTCCCCGACTGTACATTCCCAGCACTCTTTTCACCCCCCTTCCTGCCTTTCAATGACTACGGACCAGCTCCTTTACCATATCAGTTGCTGACATTTCCACAAACAAATCTAGCTGCTTTTCTTTGCACGCCCGCCAATCCCTGTATTTCATACCTTGTTCGTTATACGATCACGATTTCAACACCGAAGACCTATCTTTGTAAGTTACGAACGTTTATATTTTGCTACTAGAAGAAAAAAAACAAAAGGCAAATGTGTTACTACGGTCACCAAGGACCGCGCCGGCAAAGCACTGTAAAAGTGCTATTGTCTACTAAATAAGAAATTAACAGAAAGTAAAGATTTCGCAATTCCAACAACCT
>JARYHS010011678.1:0-37131 GCA_031002005.1 Vandiemenella viatica
TTATCGAATTTTATATACCATTAAACTGGACGGTTCAATATGCGTTGTGGTATGAAATATGACAGTATCAGGTAACCAGTTGCCAAGCGAACATTCCGTTGTAGGCTTTCGAATTGTGTCGCTACACCGGCATGTTGCAGCGAAAAATATTTAAACAGCGAACGCGAAGCATTAATGCACACATGGCATGAACAGACTCGCACGCGATATGGCAGTGATAAATCAATAGTCAGCGCTTATACTCAGTTATCACTTCTTGCAAATTGCTTCCGGAAATATGCAACGTCAATTCTGCTGTAATAGGAAACAAAATGGCCTTAGGATGCGTCCCTGTAGAATCCGAAAGTATTTCACTTTGCTTCAGTTTATGTGGAATAGAAATTGTTTAATGTTGTGGTTTATAAACTGAACCTACAACAATCTTATTCCTTCAAATTCGACTTCTTTCTTGTACAGGAAAATCAATAAAATATATGAATTTTAAATTCTATTTAGTTATTGAACGAAATTATTCAACAAAAATCTGGTTACAATATTACTCCCTAAATCTCTGCAAGAAGTCATTATTTGTGTTTATGTATGTACGGTATGAAGACATATATATATACAAACTGGTAATTTTTTTGTTTCATTCTATTTATTCTTTATGCACCGTTATTCTTATGTTCACTGGCACTTTCAAAAATCTGATATTTTTTTTTAAGTCTGCCTTTTCACACGCTTTGGAATTTGCTGTTTTCTGTTGTCAGAGTCGTAACTTTTCATTCTATTTTTCATTAGTTGTAATACTTGTTGAGTGACTTACGATTACCTAGCTTACGTTCTTACTGCTCATAATACTTCCATGCAGGCTCATTCTTTCTTGTTTTTCCACGTAGCTCATTGCTCTTACTTTAGCTCTTTAATTAACTCTTTAGCTTACCAGAGTCTTGTAATTTTAAATATTTGTCAAACAAAGTACGATCATATTAAGAATTAAAATAACTCTTTAATATTTATAATGTAACTGTAACCAAATGCTTGGTACTTGAGTTTCTGTATGCTGTAGGCGATACACTCAAAAGTTTTTTTTATGACAACATGTAAATAAAGTGTACTTCTATTAGAACTGTTGCCGGAAAAAAGTCTGTACATTTAACATCGGTTTGTGGTACTATCAGTAAACTGCAGAAGAGGAAACAACTTCTGCCTGTTTTGAAACAAGGATGAACCGGATTGACGAAAAAAGTTCAATGTTTTTTTCGAATAATGTATATACATCTTATAGCCTAGGGGGTATAATAAGTAATACTTCATTTTTATGTAAAGTCTGAAAGTTGAGAAAATTTAAGATAAAAATGTCCATAACTTAAAATCTACTTTTCGTTAAACATTAGTCACAAAGAAAGGGTGTACGAGTTGGGAGAACTAGTTTAGTAATGACTGATCTTCTATTACTTGATACACGAGAATATAAAATTGATTGCTGCTTTACAATAAGATTATTTACAACAAATGATTAATTAATGAAAAATGCCAATGCAACTGATATTAAAAATTATTGTTTATACGAAAAATTAAAACAATAAACCAATATCTATTCAAGTTAATTTTTTAACTTAATAATAATTTACTATCTTAAAAAGAAACTGCGAAAAATAGCCTATAATATTTACGAATTAGATTCATTATATTTTATTACAACCTCCTGTGCTCTTGTATTAGTTAATGTCGCATTAAAAATTATTTTAAATTATTTCTTTATTTTATTTAAATATTTATTTCCCTTGTTCCCCTCATCCATGTTGGGGAACGACCTCTGTGATGTGAAACATGTCGTGGTTGACATATGTACATCCAAGACGAGTAACAATGACAGCAAAAAAAAAAATTGTATATATTACAAACAAACGTCAAAAACAGTTTTTACAACTGAATTTTGTAAAAATCATATAAGATTCAATTAATTCTTTTGTCCAAATTCTTGAATAAAGTAAAAGGTAATGTCAATAAGGCAATTCCTCAGTTTTTCTTTAAATATAGCGTCTACAAACTCTTTTATAGTTTGTTAAAAATATGTGTCCCGGTATAATGTAACTCCTCTTTGTACTAATGACAATGATGTTTGTGTTTTGTACATGTCAGTTTTTGTATTAAAATTGTGTACCAGTGAACTTTATATGAACAAGTTAAAATGTTACATGAGAAAGCACGTTATAGAATATAACTCAGCTAACAGCCGACAATATACTTTTTACGGTAGCGGTGATAATATGAAGAAGGTAATATCATGTCGTATGGTATGATTTTTAGGGGGAAGTAAAAAGTTTTCATAGCACCGAAAAGAGCTATTAGGATGCTGTGTAGGGTAAAATCAAGGACTTCTTGCAGACAAGTCTTTAAAAAACTCAATATTCTCACACTCGTTTCTCAGTATATATGTAACCGCCTCAACCCGACATCAGACGAAACTAGTTTGTACTAGACCAAACCAGTTTATCCTTTGCATTTCAGGATTTACTGATTTAGACTAGGACGATCTAGTTTGAACTAAATATTTTAGGCTTCACTATTTTGCCCTAGCCTAGGACCGACTAGTTTGTCCTGAAATCTTTTCTTTTTAACAGGTTCCAACGTATTTATGTGGCAAAGGTGGTGAATCCACCCATTAACAGGTTCCAAAGTGTTGTAACGATTCAATATAAATGTCTTCAATCACAATTCAAAATCAGTTCGGCCTAGGTCAAACTAATCAAGCGTAAAGTATTTAGGCTAAACTAGATTGTCCTGGGCTAAACTAGTATATCCTGACAAGCGTATGATAAACCGATTTGTCCTGAGACATTCTAGTCTGGCCTGATATCGGGTATGGCCGGTAGTATATGTATATACTGAGAAACTTGTGTAAGAATATTGAGCTTTTTAAAGAGTTGTCTGCAAGAAGTTCTTGATTTTACCCTACACAGCATCCTAATAGCTCTTTTCTGTGATATGAAATTTTTTTACTTTTCCCCCTAAAAAGCATGCGATACAACATAAAATTACCCTCTTCATTTTTTCACTGCGACCATAAAAATTATATTATTGGCTGTTAACTGAGTTAATAGGACATTTCTAATGGGTTTGGCGTTAAGTGGAACGTGACATTAAAATATTTCACAAAGTTAAAAACTCTAAAATACGTCACGAATGACAAGTACCAGTTACGGCAGTTGTGACTTCATCGGCTACTGTACATTCAGGAAGTACTGGACTAGCGAAGAGGTAGTATTTTAACTTTGTGAAATATTTTTAATATAACGTGCGACGTTCTGGCACACACATTCGGAATGTCCTATTAACTCGGCTGGCAGCCGATAAATATACTTTTTACGGTCGTGGTGATAAAATGAAGAGGGTAATTACTGTGAAAGCCCACATTGTTTAAGTTCCCAACCTACCGCAATTTAACGGATGGCCTGTTCTTTCTCTGCAGTTTTAATGCTCGTGGTTAACCCTTCACTTTTATCGATAAGTTATGTCCCCAACCTTGGTTGTTGTCATTCCAGATAAAAGACATCTGCTCCGATTTTTACTTAATCTTACGCCAATAATCCAGGGTAGAAATGACGGAACTAGATTGATAGTAAAATTTCTAATTATGGAATGGTTGGTAAATACGTAAAAGGAAAAAAAATATTTTAAGTTATTTTTATGAAATTTCGTAAACATTTCTCTGATAGTTTTAACTCGTTAACTCACGCACATGATACTATCACAAAAATACGTAATTAACGACATGTGGAGTGTCAGATAGGAAAGATTTTCATATTTGCTAAAGTAACGGTACATTCTGTTCAAATTTAGACATAGTATTTTTACAACTATTGATTATGCGAAAAATGTTTTAAGAAAAACTGTAATCTAACACACTTAAATATTTATGATCTCACAGTATAGCCTAATATTTTGTATTTAATGCACATTAATTAACAGGTGGCCTACAAAGTACTTAATAGAAAATATAAATTTAAAACATTTAATTTTGATCAAATGTTGTGTTTTTAATAATTATTAGCTAAACCGAGTCAGTTTATTAGCTCCTAGGAACTCAAACTAAATTTACAATTAATTACAAAAACTACAGCTAGTTAATAATGCAACTATACCTACTTTAAAATGCATGTGCAGTGTTGCAGTATCGTATGTGACACGAAATACTCAAAAAGTTGTATACCTGTCGTTATTTGTATATCTTAGGTAACTATAGTTATTGAAAAAAGCCATTGTTTCCTTATGCAAAAACGTTATTACCAATGAAAAATATGATGTATCGTAAAACTGCAAATCATCTGAAATAAATAAAAATAGTGAAAATTACATCTTGTCAAAATTTTACTTTTGAAGTTAAGAGCCGTCCTCAACAGAAAGTGCTCAGTCCTTGCATTCAGGAGGACGTAATCCCCGACCGGCCATCCCGATTTCGGTTTTCCATGATTTCCCGAAACACTCCAGGAGAATGTCGATATAGTTTCTTCATAAGGATATGACCAAATTCCTTGTCCGCAATACTCACCCGCCTCTGATGATCTCGACGTCTAAGAGGCGTATAACCCTACCTCCATCCCCTTCCTCACTCCCCCCCCCCCCTCCACCGTCTAAAGAAGACAAAAATGGCATTTGTTTAGGTGTTTTAGAGCAATCTATTGCCATAATCTTACGAAACTCATGAAAATCGGTACATTATGTTACTTTAATCGTATTTCTGATTTCGTCAGAACAATCACAAAGCATCAGTAACTTGCGGTCAAATGCTGCGGCGTTAGGTGACACCAGTGGCGGATCCAGGATTTTGATTTGGGTGGGTGGGGGGGGGGGGGGCGGCTTGTGAGCGGATTTGTGTCTGGGAGTTTGAACAGATTTCGTTTGGGTGGGGGCTTGAGTCGGCCAGGGGTAGGCTTTATTATAGTCATGCCACTCTTAAGACATCAGTAGAGCCAAAAATAAAAAAGGCTTCTTACTAAGAGGAGGAGGAAGGGGTTGTTTCTCAAGAAACCCTGTTTCCTTCAGGGCTGGAAACATCCATTCAAGTCCAATGAACTAGAAATGATCAGTGGAACGACGGAAATTACAAAACTGAAAGGAAACTGAGTAGGAGAAAAATGACACATCATGAAGATTTTATCCTCTGAATTTTGATTATGATGTCTCTGACCTAGATAAAGTATTACCTTGCTAAATATTACAACACTTGGAACTATTCATGGGAAATGCAAAGGAAAGACTCATTTTCGGGGTTGGAGTGTTAAAGAATTCTAATCTTGAATAAGCCAATTTGATTAGAGAGTTTTTAAGAAACTAAATGAATTACTTAGATATTCCAGGGGTTAGTGATTATAAATGGAAGGTCCTCAGGGAGAAGGTAATAAAAAATTAGTATTACGAAACAAGTTAGCAGCAGCAATATTTTAAAAATCAAACAAGCGGCAAATGAAAGGAGCCTAAGAAAATTGGGTACAAGATGGGGGTAATGAAGTGGTGAATGAATTAGTTGTAGGTAGTTGTATACCAAAATAGAGCAGAATTTCTGGTAAATAACCAAAACCTTGAAGTTAAATTAAAGATCCTAAAAAAAATAAAGGGAAAAATGTATAACGGCTATAACTCTGACGGTAGACTGCTGAAAAAGGGAACTATGACCTATTGGTCATGCAGCTCAAATACATTTTAAGTACAAAATTTTATGGATTCTGAATTATTTGAATTCAAACAAGGTATTAGAATTAGATGCGATTTATTCAGAAGCGTTAATATTAATAGAATAAGCTAAAAGATTTTTGAAAATGATATCAAAAAGCGACGGAACAGACGGGATACAATCAGACTTTTTGAGGAACGCAATATTTAACTTCCCCGAACTAATATGCGGTCTATAAATTTAACGGTTATCGTGTAGTTGGTTTGGTTACGTGTCTTTAAAACTTAATAGATAGTAAAAAGGAAATTAAAGAAGATATTAGATGAAAATCTGCTAACATGTAGGAGGAGAATGTATAAATGTAGCAAATTTATCTTTATGTTTAGTATTGTCAAAGTACGGATCAAGAGAAACAAGGCCACAACTCTGCTTATATTAGATTTAATTAGATATTTTGTTATATGAGTATATCTAATACTGAGGTCTGAGAACAAATTAGTTGTTGTATAAGGGATCTGCGGCAATAAGAAAACAGAAAATCGTACATACGAATATCAGTTTTAAAAAAATGACAATCAGAAAATAGTCATCCGTGATATTGAACGTGAGTGAAGCGGATAGGAAATGAACCACTAAAAAAAATCCATTTGGTAATATCAAAGTCTTAACAATCCACCCACGAAAAAGTTCAAAATCTGAATACTAAGCCACTCGATCACACCGTGGAGATACAAATCAGACGATAGGAATTTTCATGTTCTGTTTATTTGTTTTCACTGAACTAAAACAATTTTTGTACAACGAACCGCTAGTTGGGGGTGTATTTATCTGTTTAATTTCGTGTTAAATATGTGTGTTAACTGTTTTGTTGATCTGTTTAATTAACTACATGGTTAATAAATATGAAGGATAATTTGCTGTTAAATAAAATGTTTGTCAATTTTTTAACTTCATTTGGTCTATAATTCATGTAGAAATAATTTATATATCAAAATTGTTGCAAACATAAATAATTTTACTTGGCTTTCAACGCTAGGCCTGTATATAAATAATATCAAGAAGGCAGCAAATCAAAATTATTTATATTAAATATATAAATAAATACTTTATATTGTATCATTGCAATATTATTATGTGGTACATCGACATTACTATGCCCTTTCCTTTCATACGTAGTCTGAGATAACAACCATAGTAAAAATGAAGTATTAAATTATTAGTGTAAATAAGATGTTAATACATATGAAGAAAGTGCTTCAGCATAAGTATTAAATAAGTGCATAAATAAATTATGTTGGCTAGCCTGTAAGATAAATAGTAATGTTATCATCGAGTTTAGCTAAGAGAGTGTGTATGTGGTTGTTATGGAAAAGTGGTGAGTCTGCGGAATAGAGACTTTTTTAATTGGGTAAGTAAAGGAATGGACTTATAAATGGTTAAATTGAGTGTTATAAATAAGTGTTTTAAAGTATTAAACGACATGGAAAGAATTGTTTATTGTGAAACAGATTATTTATCAACAGCAAGACCACTTTTGTTTGCCATTTATTTTTTGGTTCATAATGTTTAACGTGCTATTAAATTAAAATAAAAGGAACACCTTGCTAAATTGGCTTAGCCGTGGACTGGACATAGAATGGTGGAATTAATAGTAGAGCAAGAGAAATAATTAAAGCATATACCTTGCAAGCTCCAATTAAACTCTGAAAAATTCAAATATTTTTTGATGTGTTTCAGTTAGTTATTTTAGTTATGGAAATACTTTCTGCACAATCATTTTCCACCATAAATTAGCATGTGATGCAGAATACTTCATACTTATTTTACTTCACGAATTCTTCAGTTTGATCTATGTATCAAAATAATCAATATTGTGTACTGATACGGCAAAAAAATACTATTCATTGTCACGTCTCTTCCGTCAGTTATAGCAAATATCGTTACGATAGTACTTGATCATAATATTAACCCTCACGATTTCACAAATTTTCGTTCTATTTTCTTCTACAGTCTTCGTGCATTATAATTAATTCTTAAGCTGTCAGAAATACATTTTCTATATGCATGGTTAAATATGTATTTCTAAGAAGATCACATTATGGAAATTTTTTGAGAATTCTTGTTAAAATATTTGGAAATTCATACGTGAAATTCAGAAACTTCTTCTGGACAAATTAAACTTCCATTCTCCTAGTCTATAAGTTCTGGTTAAAATTTATGGTACCATTACAGTTTTTTTAAAATTCTTTAGCTCTACAGTTTTACTCGAAGTCGACGTAGTGATCATTTGAACAAGCTATCATAAAAATCATTGCTTGTGCCAGTTACGTGCGATTGCGGCTTCATTTTAAATTAGTGAACTGAATAGTTTTTGAGGCGGGAACTGGAGACAATCCCGACATACGTCTAGACTATTACAGAAAACCAATATATAATGTAATACATGTAAAATGTTACACATGGAAAAACATATGATTGTTATAAAATCTTGAAAGGAAAATTAATTTGTGATTTAACGGAAAATTATAGGATTTATAAGGGCAAATCTGCAATAAGAAGAGGACCCCTGACAATGTTTGGAACAGCATTTGCTGTCCACAAATCAGTCATAGATAACATCATAGACTCTGTATCAGAACGCATCTCCATGCTCTCTTTCAAATCAGGGAACAAAAGATACACCACAACCAATGCTCACACACCCACAAATGATCAAAACAGAAAGAAGCTGCAAGAAGTGGAAATTTGTTGGGAAGATATGGAAGAAGCTACCAAAAAAATACCTGAAACACATAAAAATTCTACTAGGGGACTTCAATGCACACTTAGGCAAAGAGAAAAAATACAGACAAATTACAGGCCCCTATGTAATCGTAAAAACAAAAATGGAGAACTGTACTGTCAGAACTTTCACCTAAAACTAATGTCAACGCAATTTCAAAAACCCAGACGGAAATTCACGACTTGGATCTCACCCAACTACTTATTGGGAGAATTTCAGCGAGACCACGTAGCCATATCAAACAAAACCAGAAGAGAAATTTTAAATGCGAGAACGCATAAAGGATTCTTTGAATCAGACCATCACTTGTTACAATTAAAGATTAGGCCAATCGCAAGAAATAAGAAAACAACAGAGAAGACTGTAACCAGCAGAACAGACCCAGAATATCTGAAGAAATACAGAGAAAAGGTCATGAAAGAAATTAATTAAAATGCAACAGAAAATTGGAAAGACCTCAAAAATACTGTTCAAAAGGCAATGCGTTGGGGACAATCTCCTAGCAAACGCAGACATAGATGGTGGAACATGAAGTGGACTAAATTCAATAATAACAGAACAACAGAAACATGGCAGTATTTTCACACAGTCCACAAACAAACCTCAAAAGAAATTATAAAAGAAAAACGTTCATACAACAGAAAAAGGATACAAGAGATTGAGGAATAATACAAGAAATTTTTATAGAACATTCAAAGCAAATATTACAGGTTACCAACCTCCAAGCCTTTGTTTCAAAAGGCCAGATGGGTACCTTGAAATGAATACCAAAGCAAACTGCAAAATTGTGGCACAATACTTCGAAAATTTCCTCAACTGCGAGAAACCAACGATAAAATTTACCCTAATTGAAACTACACCAAATCCGGACTATACACCACCCAAACTCGAAGAGATAAAGCAGATCATAAAACAACTGAAAAACAACAGAGCACCGCGAGAAGATGGCATTATTGCCGAGTTCTGGAAGCTTGTAGACGAAAATCCCACAAAGAAAATTCATAAAATTATCACAGACATTTGGGTCACAGAGAAAATCCCACAAGAATAGAAATGTGCACTAATATATCCCTTACATAAAAGGGTGACAAGACGGATCCCAAGAATTACAGAGGTATCTCCTTGCTGCCAGTGATTTATAAAATCCTCACCAAAGGCCTACTGAACAGGCTAGAACCACAGGTAGATCCACAAATAGGTGAATACCAGGCAGGCTTTAGAAAAGGAAGATCATGCATCGAACAAATCTGGAATCTGAGAACACTCCTCAAGATAAGACAAACAAACAATGCCGTAGTAACATTTGTGGATTTCAGGAAGGTATATGATTCCGTAGACAGAAAAACGATCTTTGACATAATGAAAGAATACGGCATAGACAAGAAGACAAGGGCTCTGGTACAACAAACTCACACTGATGCCACGTCTAAAGTGAAATTTATTGGAGAAACATCATAACCATTCAAAATTTGCACGGGTGTCAGGCAAGGAGATGGATTATCACCAATTTTATTCAACATGGTATTCGATAAAATTATAAAACAATGGCAAAAACAGGTCGAAAGAATACATCTAGGAAGAACACGATATACCAAAACAATCATAAGATGCCTGGCATTTGCGGATGACCTGGCAATACTCAGCAACAATAGGTAGGAAGCACAAGATGCATTGGAACAGCTACATCAAACTGCGGGCAAAACAGGGCTACAAATTTCATATAAAAAACTCAGTACATGGAGAAACAAAACAACAAAGTAGAAACAATACACACAAAATTTGGAAACATAAAAAGAGTCGATAAATTCAAATATCTAGGGAAATACATACAAGTAGGAGGATCTAGCAAGCTATCAAATTCGGAAAGACCAGAAAAACTTCAGATGGCTTACAGACTCACATGGTCATATTATAACAAAAGAAAGATATCAAGACAGACCAAACTCAGACATTACAATACAGTGGTACTGCCAGAGGCATTATATGCCTCAGACACAACCACGATTGGGGCTTCAGGCATAATGGAAGCGGAAAACGTTGAGCGCAAAATCCTTAGAAAAATTTTTGAAGCAATATATAAAGACGACATATGGATGAAAAGACTAACTAAAGAAATCTACGAACATACACATAGATTGACAGACATGATCAGAAGACGTATATTACAATTCTATGGACATTTAGAGCGAATGAACAGCACTAGACTCATAAAGAGGATCTTTGATATGGTAAATGGTTCGGTCAGGAAAACCAATTGGTTCCAGGAAATAGAAGAGGTCTTGAATCACGCAGGGATCAGCAAGGAAATGACACGAGAAAGGGGACAATTCAAGAACAAAATTATGAACACAAAATTTAAAATACACAAGAAAACAGGAACAAAATGGACTGAACAAGGAAACAGGAACACAGGTTTTGGGAAGAGTAAGAAGATGAAAACAAACAGAAACTGAATAATCATGAATAATTTGAGTTTAAACACTGTCCTCAAGGGCAATAATGATAAATAATAATAATTTGTGATAAAATTCTGGAAATCTGTGTGTTTTAGATATCGTTAGCTAGATTGAGCTAATTCAACTCCAGTGACATGAAAGGTTACAGATGATAGCAATATATTCTAATATTCACGGAGCTTCTCGCAGTCCTCACGTTTGCCCTGTTTACGACGTGTGCACGCAACATTTTGAGAAACTCATTTCATGCCGGTAATAACGCGCTTAGCCATATTCTAACGCTCTCCCCAGTGCTTTTTGTTTCCTGACTTTATAAAGCTGCCCGTAGCCTTGCAGCTTGCTCGAGTTAATTGGTTTCACCGCGTGCACTGAAGCAGTGCATACTCAGAGCCTTTTATATAGGGGCGTCCGACAGCAACCTGTTCTGAGCCATACCAGTTTCCTGATCAAACACAGGGCTCACAGCAAAGAGCTCTCGGGGAACTCTCAGAGGAACTGCAGATATAAAATTTCATATATACCTGATATCACTCAGCCTGATATATTAGTAGTGGAAAATTCTGTGAGCCCTCTTTAACAATATATGTTAAAAAAAAAAAAAAATTAACAGCAGGAAGACATTTCATTTTACGTGAAACGTAATTTACAATCATGGAATCAATCACGAAAATCCTGGAACAGAGCATAAGACGTTTAATTAATGGGAGGCCTATGGATGGATCCGTTCAGTAAGATCGAAACAACATTGGGACTACAAGTTAAAAATATTCAGGATATCCCTTACAATCATCTCCAAAAATAATTATTATTCCGAAACCGTTAAGTGGATCCCACGATGTGAGTGTGACGAACATTGAACATTTTCATATAATTCTGTGGAAAAGGAGAAGAACGAAGAAAGAGAGAAAAAACTTCTGCTTCTCTGCTTTCTGCTACCTACTTTTGACAGTTGCGGTCACAGCTAGTGAATCGTAAAAAAAGTGCCATTATACGCTGGGTGATCCCAAAGGGTGTTTACCCGCCTGAGGGACAGAGTTTCAATATTCTTAGTTACATCCCCTTTTCTTGACCATTTAATCCTAGTAATGAGCCTCAAAACTGCTATGTGTCTTCAGAATTCAATTATCTGCAAATTTAGTTCATTAGCCTTAACTAAGGTCAACGCACAAACCATAACAAAATACAGGCCTACTCAAACAAAATGAACATTAGTGGAACTTAAAAAATAGTTTATAACTATACGAACCGTTGAAGTAACTGGTTTCCTGTGCACTGCTCACTGGATCTGGGAGGTACAACGGACCGGGCACGAGCCCAGACCGTCGCGTACCGACCGTCCTGTACCGGCCTTTAGGTGGTTTTCCGTAGCCATCAAAGCGAATTATGGGACAGTCCCCAATCTCCGCTTCAGAAACTACACATTTCACAAACAATAAATACCCTTATCAAACGCAGTCCATTGTAACACATTTCGCAGACAGATGGCACAATTTCACTTCCTCTGTTAGTACGTAGTATGTATGACCTGCCAGTAGATATGAAATGCCAGTGGAGCCCTAATGTTCGGAAACAAGATTGTGAGGAAGAGTAAAAGACATTTTTGTATAGAGATAAAGTGGGAAATGACATATGTTGTTATTTTTAAGTGTTATCTATATAACATATTGCATATATGTGAAATGAGAAGTGTAGCGACACTTCAGTTGTTTGAAACACTACAATATTTAAGCTAGTCGCACACAGCGGAGAAAAATAAAATTTAGAGAGATAGACGAAGAAATTACGCAGTTTGAATTTCTGCATAGTTTTTCGTTACTGGACCGATCCTGGAGGATTCTAGTTCCATTCCCGGTCCGGATATCCAGATTTCAGTTTATATATCACCACAGGTGAATTCCAGAATGGTTTCTTCAGACAAGTACGAGCGAATTTTTTCCCTTTCCCTTTCCCTGTCCATATTTGCCCCTGCTCCAGTGACCTCGACACTGAAGGGTCATAATTCTCTTGTGACAAGAAGAAAAAATAATTGTTAGTGAGTAAGCAGATCTATTTGTTATTTAGGACAGGTTTTCATGAACCTATTAAAATCGGTTCTTACCAGTGGACGATAGATAGCCAAAATCAACAAATTCGATTTCAGTACAATATGTCTAGCAAAAGTTTATTTTTTTATTATTATTTTTTTATGGCGTAAGCTGTTTGGAGTCTTGTGACTTCTTCTTGGCATTTAATTACTGAAAACAGTAATGATATTTTAATCTCTTTCGTATATGAAAAAACAAAACAAAATATAGTCGTAGTACTTAATATTTTCTAGACGGTTAATGCCTTTTATTCTGAAATTTTGTGCTAGCTGATTTCTTCTGTACGAACGATTAAACAGTAATTGGACCAATAGTGCTTTTAATTGGTTTATATTCGGAGCAGAGGATCAGAGCATATAATTTTGCTCCAAAAGCTATGGAAATGTTACCTGAAGAGTGATATGGAAGAAATGCTATATTCATACATCATGCGGTAACTAAGAATATTTACGTTGTTTACTGCGAATCTGAAAATCAATTGTTTCCCGCTCTTATTAATTTGTTCCTCTATTTGAAAATAGCAGATGTGCCACGTTGAAGGCAGAATTGATTTTGAAGGACTTTCATAAATTTGATATAGACCTATGGAACGCTCACAAGGGCATGAATTTAATCACAAACATTTTCGCGCGGGTTTATTTCTAGATATTATTTTCAATCTAGCTCGTTAACTAGTTTGTTATTAGTTGAAAGAAACTCCTTCATACGCATGCTTGTGTAGAATGTCTTTTGATATCGACTGGAGAAACGAGAGAGTCAGGCCTTAATGAGTTTCGTCTCATTAATTGAAATTCTTTGTCTACGCGGAGGAAGCTGAATTTCGCTGTTGTGCCTTTGTCAGTAGTGTACCCGTCACTGATCTCGAGGAGCACCGCTTTGATCAAGTCTTCCAGAGCAGAGTGTGTCCGGAACACCTGCTTCCGGGTGGCGCACTCCCTCTGGCACAGTACTTCAGGTGTGCTTCTTCTGAGGAAGATAACACACCTGAAATAAAATACGGTCAAAGAATACATTCTTCAAGGAATATTGCAAGAAACTCGCTTTATTCATTTCATTTCTAAAATAATGTTTTCAGCACAATACTTTTGTTAACTCAATTAATCCATAAAGAGAAATTTACTGTCACAGAAGTTTTATAGATTCAAGATTTTCTGAAAAAAAAATCTTTTGTTAAATGACTTTTCTATCGTTCTGTTAAACCCAGTTGTCCAGTAGATCTACGGATAGCTAACTCAAAAAGACAGTTTTAAAAATTTAATGTATATATGAAGAATAAATTGTTGAATGATAATATTTGAGATAAAATATTAGATCGGCAGGTTATTGTTTAAGTTTGAATATAAATATAAGTTCCAAACTATTTTTTTTTGTTTTGCTGTTTTAAGTGTATTACCAAAAAAAAAAAAAAAATCAATTTCAGGAGGGAAGAACGAGTATGAAAAGCGCTACTCATTTGTTATTGTTTTAAAAAAAATGAAGACTATTATAATATATACTAAAGTATTTCCTATTGAATAAAGCGACTCCTTGATCATACTGTGATGATCATAAAAAAATAATCAAGGCTTATTACTAGTGATCATGAGTTATAAAGCTAGTCATTACTGGACTTAATAGGATCAATGGGGTGTAAAGTAGACTAGCCTCCTCGTGGTACACCCTAAGCAACGTGCTTGCACGGCTAAATAGTCTACACAGCCGGCCTGCCAGACAATCCTACTGGATCTCCTGGCAACCAGAGCACAGTAATACTCATGTCACCTAACGGTTCTTATTAGAACCAAAAGGCAAGGACCCTTGGACCTTCACTAAGGGTTTGCCAACTTAACATGGAAGGAATAAGCCGATCTAAAAGTGATTGCCTTTCAAAGTTATTACTTGACCACAACGTCGATATAGCCTGTGTTCAAGAAACTCACACCAAGGATGATTTGCAGCTGAGTCTGAGAGGGAAAGTACAAGGCTACAAAATTTTAGGTGCCACTCATCATCAAAATTACGGGTGCGCAACATATGTGCGAAATACTGTTACCAATGCCTACCTCGTCTCAGCATGCAGCGAAAATAACATCCACATTATTACCACGGTGGTGAACAACATTAAAATTATTAATGTGTATAAACCCCCTTCCGTTTCATGACCGAGTGGAGTTCTACCAGAGTCTCGACATCCTGTAATGTATATTGGCGACTTCAACAGGCACCATACAGATTGGAAGTACACAGAAAACAACCAGGATGGAATCAGGCTAGAGGAATGGGCGGCAGCAAATAACATGAACTTAGTTTTTTACCCGAAAGACGCGGGTACTTTTAAATCGGGAAGATGGAACACCGAAACCAACCCAGATCTATGTTTTGTTTCACGTGACGATCAAAGCCACCCTTTACCAACTACAAGACGAGTCCTACAAGCTTTTCCACATAGTCAACACCGACCAGTCTTACTAGAAGTTGGCCTAACAATTCCCATAATTAGATCCTCTCCTTTAACTAGATTGAACTTTGGGAAAGCAAAGTGGGAAGAATTTGCCGGTAACCTGAATAAAAACCTAAGATGGATACCTCCATTAGTAAAAAATTATAATAGATTTGTCAGAGTAACATTAGCGACAGCTAAAAAGTCTATTCCTAGAGGCTTTAGAAAAGAATATATCCCGTGTTGGAATGAAACATGCGAAATGCTATATGATGATTTCCAACAGAACGGACGTATAGAAGCAGCCGACGAACTGCTGCAGAGCCTGGACAATGCCCGAAAACGCAAATGGAATGATACGGTGCAAACCTTGAATTTCAAGAAGTGAAAGCATGGAGCCTCCTTAAAAAGCTAGGTGGAACCCCACATAACCCTCAAGCAAAGCATCAGGTCACTCCAGATCAAATAGCAAGTCGACTTGCCAACATGTCTAGAGTGAGCGCCGATAAAGATCATATTCGGAAAGTGAAAAAACTTTTGTTCCATCTAAAGCTATTGTACTCTGCCCCTACAAACCTCTCATCCCCTGTCGCCGATATAGAGGTAGCAAGGGCCATCAAACAAATGAAGAATGGGAAGGCTCCAGGTTTTGAAGATGTTCACCCAGATTTCCTTACACACTGTGGAAAACATACCAAAAAATGGTTGGCCCACTTCTTCACTAACATACTACAGACAATTGTCATTCCTGCAGAATTTAAACGGGCAAAGATCATAGCCATTCTGAAGCCTGGAAAAAGCCCTGAAATTCCGGAGAATTTGAGACCTATTTCACTGCTAAATACTACTTACAAGTTATTTGAAAGGATCAGCTACAATAGAATCAGTCCAATTATTTTCGCAAACCTCCCAGTTGAACAGGCAGGTTATAGACCTGCAAGAAACTGCGAGGATCAGGTCCTGGCATTGGCAACTCACATAGAAGCAGGATTGGAGAGACGATTGAAGACTGGTGCTGTATTTGTTGACCTTACCGCAGCCTATGATACAGTGTGGCGAGAGGGCCTGGTACATAAACTGCTGAACATTTTGAAGTGTAAAAGAATCATTTGCCTGTCAATACCTTGCTAGCTAACCGAACATTCCAGGTTGTTTCAGACAGTAAGATAAGCAAAGTAAGAAGAGTGAGTAATGGTCTGCCTCAAGGCTCAGTTCTTGCCCCACTTATTTTTAATGTTTATATTTCTGACATTCCTCAAACACAATCCAGACAGTTCTCTTATGCCGACGATCTGGCAGTAGTACAACAATCTGATAACGTTCAGCAAATTGAAAATAGTTTAACAGCAGACCTCAAAACCCTGAGCAACTATTTTCGGAAATGGCGTCTCGTACCCAGTTCCAGCAAGACGGAAACTAGTGTCTTCCATCTTAACAATCGGGTGGCGAATCTCTCACTTGACGTTCTTCTTGATGGCACCCCCATCAGACACAACCCCTTCCCCAAGTATTTGGGAGTCGTAATGGATCGCACTTTGTCGTACAATAAACATCTAAACAACCTTGCAGCAAAACTAAGAACCAGGAATAATATTCTGCAGAAGTTAACTGGCACCTCCTGGGGAGCATCCGTCTCTACACTCCGCACATCACCACTGAGCCTTGTATATTCTGCAGCTGAGTACTGATCATCTGTCTGGATAAATAGCGCCCACGTCAAAAAGATCGACACAGTTTTAAACCAGACAATGCGGATAATTAGCGGATGTATTAAGACCACTCCACTGTATTGGCTACCTGTTTTGTGCAACATCGAATCGCCTACAATAAGACGACACAATCTCCTAATTGCCCAGTATAATAAGATCAGTGATAACTTGGATCTGCTTATCAATGACGACATGGATTATATGTTTGTTAGACTTAAATCGAGAAATGCTAGTGTAAAAACTGTAAAAGTGATATCTGATAATTTTAGTGGGAGAGAAGCTTGGAAATTGGAGTGGCCTCAGCCCCACCAGAATGGCACTCCCTGTTCGACAGTCAACAGGCGCTAAAGGGACTCGACCTTCCTCGCAGGACCTGGGTAGCTCTTAACAGAGTTAGGACTGGTCATGGAAGATCTGCTTCATCTTTGTATACATGGGGAATGAGAGATTCACTGAGATGCGACTGTAGGAGAAACAAACCATCCGTCACGTGACATTTGACTGCCCACTTCGAGCATTCAGGGGATCACCGATAGATTTTATTAACATTTCAAATGAAGCTTTAGATTGGCTACACCATGTTAATTTTGAATTTTAATTGTAATTTAATGTTAAATTGTATTATTTTTGTGCAATGGCCACAAGCTAAATAAATAAATAAATAGGATCAATGGAAAATAGGTTTACATTTTAATTGAATTTATTAAAACTTGAACATTGTGGAATTTATGCAAGCATGATCTGTATTTTATTAACGTTTGAATCATAACACATTGTCGAATGTATTAGATTTGTAAATTGTTAGAGCAATTTGAGATTTCTCAGGATTCGTTTTTCTAGGTAGAACTGATTGCGTATGTTATAACTGGGAAGGAAGCTTTACGTTGTCAGCCGATAGTAAGGTCAGACGTTCCTTGCAACCCAGAATGGCCCTGCAGGGGTCTGTCTGTGTTGTGTCCGCAGCCTGTGAGATGTGTGCCGCCTCGCGCCGCGCGGACAGAGTGCTCAGGCCTCGGTGAGAGTTACTTGCAGCCACAGATGAAAATGTTTCTCATCCCTTCTTCTCCTCTCAAGAATACTCTGTACTCTTCGCACTGCGATGTGGCGTATGCCAGTTGGCGAATTAGGGTTCTGCCCGGGAATTTGTACCTGGTAGGCTCAACAGATTAACAAAACACTCAAAAGTTAATAACATTGCTGGCGAGCTCCTTTAGTGACTGGATTATCCCCACCCCTCTTCGAGCATGCCACATTATCAGGGAACGACATTAAGGATTTTTTCCGGTCACTACCACCAGCTAACCGCGTTTGGCGCGTCTTTTCCGAAACGTGCCCAAATGGAAAGCGAAACTTAAAGATATTTACGATGAGCAATAAATTGATTGACGGCCTAGCCAGGCAGGAAGTTTAGCAACCCACCGGACGTTTAAATCTGGGTGCTTTGTTGCGTTACTGTCTGTTTGACCCATGCCGCACCGCCAAAATCTCGCAGATACTGCCGGTGCCTAATAACACTGACACTTTGTACTTATTAATTCACAACAACATCACTGGAAGTAAAATTTTCTTCACATTCTTCAAACTATTTTCAAGTTGATAATGACACTGAAGTGTTTTGGAATTTGTTAGTGTTGCTGAGATTTTGTTCCCGTCTTTTCCCAGATGCAGAAAAAAATTCTAGTGATTGGTAGATGTCTAACGGACTGTAATAGTTACAACTCCTGACTATATACAGGATTAAAGAGAGTTTAGTAATAACACTCGGGGAAACAAATACACTGTTTGAATAATTAGTATTACGCAAAATTCATACATTGAGTTGAATTGAATGTTTAATTACGATGGAGAGCATGCTCCGGGGCAACTTTCCTAGTCCTCTATGTACCCCTTTATTCTTATTATTTTTATTATTATCTTATATATTGTGAGTATTAAATTCCCCTAACAATCTACTTTTGTCATTTAGAAATTTTAAATTCCTTCACCCCTTTTGATAATTTATTCATCACTTCCCTTCGTAATTTATTCCAATCCCTGACTCCCTTACCAACAAATGAAAATTTTCCCACTCTCTTATCCGTGAAATTGAGTGACGCTTGCATTCACCTTGCTCTACTCATTCTTCGATTGATAGCCCACTAAGCTTCATCACCAATATACGTCTTGTACATTCTCAGCAGTCTCTTCACCCTCCTCCTGTCTTCCAATGACTCCCAAACCAGCTCGACATCGCATCAGTAACTGTCTTTCTGTGGTCTTGTCTACAAACATATTTAGCTGCTGTCCCTTGCATGCCCTCCAACTCTAAGAATTAATACAAAAAAATATGGGTCCGAAACTACGCCACCTTTTTCAAACAATGGCCTGACAAAAGTTTTGAAACCCAATTCCCTTAATTCTCTCTTGCACGGCTAAATAGTGCACAGTTGGCTGCCAGACAATCCTGTAGGATCTCCTGTCAACCAGAGCACAGTAATCCTCGTGTCACCTAACGGTTCTTATCAGAACCAAAAGGCAAGAACCCTTGGACCTTCACTAAGGGTTTGCCAACTTAACATGGAAGGAATAAGCCGATCAAAAAGCGATTGCCTCTCAAAAGTTATTACTTGACCACAACGTCGATATAGCATGCGTTCAAGAAACCCACACCAAAGATGATTTGCAGCTGAGTCTGAGAAGAAAAATACAAGGCTACAAATCTTAGGTGCCACTCATCATCAAAGTTACGGGTGCGCAACATATGTGCGAAATACTATTATCAATGCCTCCCTCACCTCAGCATGCAGCGAAAATAACATCCATATTATTACCACGGTGGTGAACAACATTAAAATGATTATTGAGTATAAGCCCCCTTCTGCCTCATGGCCGAGTGAAGTTCTACCGGAGTCTCGACATCCCGTTATGTATATTGACGGCTTCAACATCCATAACACAGATTGGAAGTACAAGGAAAACAACCAGGATGGAATCAGGCTAAAGGAATGTGCGGCAGAAAAATAACATGAACTTGGTTTTTACCCGAAAGACGCAGGTACTTTTAAATCAGGAAGATGGAACACCGAAACTAACCCAGATCTATGTTTTGCCTCACGTGACGATCAAAGCCACCCTCTACCAACTATAAGACGAGTCCTACAAGCCTTTCCACATAGTAAACACCGACCAGTCTTGCTAGAAGTTGGTCTAACAATTCCCATTGCTAATTAGATCCTCGCCTTTACCTAGATGGGACTTTCGGAAAACAAAGTGGGAAGAATTTGCCAGTAACCTGGATAAAAACCTAAGATGGATACCTCCATCAGCAAAAAATTACAATAGCTTTGTCAGAGTAACCTTGGCGACAGCTAAAAGTCTACTACTAGAGGCATTAGAAAAGAATATCCCGTGCTGGAACAAAACATGCGAAATGCTATATGATGATTTCCAACAGAACGGGCGTACAGAAGCAGCCGACGAACTGCTGCAGAACCTGGCCAATGCCCGTAAACTCAAATGGAATGACACGGTGCAAACCTTGAATTTCAAGACGTCCAGCCGGAAAGAATGAAGCTTTCTTAAAATGCTATGTGGAACCCCACATAACCCTCAAGCAAAGCATTAAGTCATTCCAGGCCAAATAGCAAGTCGACTTGCGAAATATGTCTAGAGTGAGCGCTGATAATGATCATACTCGGGAAGTTAAAAAACAATTGTTCCATCTAAAAAGAATGTATTCTGCCCCTACAAACCTCTCATCCCCTGCCACGATATAGAGGTGGCAAGGGCCATTAAACAAATTAAGAATGGGAAGGCTCCAGGTTTTGCCGAAGTTCGCCCTGAGTTCCTTACCCACTGTGAAAAACATACCAAAAAATGGTTGGCCTGCTTCTTTAGTAACATACTACAGACAAGTGTGATCCCTGCGGAGTTTAAACGGGCAAAGATCATAGCCATTCTGAAGCCTGGAAGAAGCCCGAAGTCCCAGAGAATTTTAGACCCATTTCACTGCTAAGTACTAATCACAAATTATTTGAAAGGATCATCTACAATAGAATCAGTCCAATTTTTTTCGTAAACCTCCCAGTTGAACAGGTAGGTTTTAGACCTGCAAGAAACTGCGAGGATCATGTCTTGGCCTTGGCAACTCACATAGAAGCAGGATTGGAGAGACGATTGATGCTGGTGCTGTATTTGTTGACCGTACCGCAGCCTACGATACAGTGTGGCGAGAGCGCGCGGTATAAAAACTGCTGAACATTTTGAAGTGCAAAAAAATCATTTGTCTGATCAATACCAAGCTAGCTAACCGAACTTTCCAGATTGTTTCAGATAGTAAGATAAGCAAAGTAAGAAGAGTGAGTAGTGGTCTGCCTCAAGGCTCAGTTCTTGTCCTACTTCTTTTTAATGTATATTTTTCCGACATTCCTCAAACAGAATCGAGACAATTCTCTCATGCTGACGATCTGGCAGTAGAACAACAATCTGATAACGTTCAGCAAATTTAAAATACTTTAACAGCAGACCTCAAAACCCAGATCAACTATTTTAAGAAATGGCGTCTCGTACCCATCTCCAGCAAGACGGAAATTAGAGTCTTTCATCCTAATAATTGGGTGGCGAATCTCTCGCTTGACGTTCTTCTTGATGGCACTCCCCTCCGACACAACCCCTTCTCCAAGTATTTGGGAGTCGTAATGGATCGCACCTTGTTGTACGATAAACATCTAAACAACCTTGCAGCAAAACTACCAACCAGAAATAATATTCTGCAGAAGTTAACTGGCACCTCCTGGGGAGCATCCGCCTCCACACTTCGCACATCAGTACTAAGCTTTGCATATTCTGCAGCTGAGTACTGCTCACCTGTCTGGATGAATAGTAATCACTTCAAAAAGATCGACACAATTTTGAACCAGACAATGCGGATAATTAGTAGATGTATCAAGACCACTCCACCGTACTGGCTACCCGTTTTGAGTAATATCGAACCACCTACGATAAGACTACACAATCGCCTAATTGCCCAATATAATAAGATCTGTCATAACTTGGATTTGCCCATCCACGACAACATGGAAAATCATTTTCAGAGACTTAAATCAAGAAGGCCAAGCATAAAAACTGCAAAACTGATTATATCTGACAATTTTAACGGGAGAGAAGTTGGAGTTGATAGCCTCAGCCACACCGGAATGGTACTTCCTGTTTGACAGTCAAAAGGCACTAAAGGGACTCGACCTTCCTCACAGGACCTGGGCAGCGATTAACAGAGTTAGGCCTGGTCATGACAGATCTGCTTCTGTATACATGGGGAATGACAGATTCACCGAGATGCGACTGTAGTGAGGAAAAAAGAACCATCCCTCACGTGACCTTTGATTGCCCAGTTCGAGCCTTCAGGGGGTCACCAATAGATTTTATTATTATTTCAAATGAAGCTCTACATTGGCTAAAATATGTTAATTTTGAATTTTAATTATAATTTAATGTTAAATTGTATAATGTTTTGGGCAATGGCCATATGATAAATAAATATATAAATCACCCTCCCCAGTAAATGAAGGATTTTATAACCTTTTCATACCACCTGCCCAATGTATTCTGTCTGAGTTTATTATAGAGACAACGAGGTATTTGTGATATACCGTAGAAACCAACAGAAATCGAAATCCTTACAGATCAAAATCTGGATGTTTTGAACTGCAGTTAATATCCTGAAGACAGTGTTTTTATTGATTTTTCTCAAGGAGATTAATAGCCTGTGTCTGTCCGCTCAGATATATTATTACCCATTGTAATTAGCTTCATTCTAACCGGAAAATGCTTCAAAATTAAAAAATCAAACCCAAACGGTGAAATACATTTTACGTAGGACAAGTCATATTTTTTCTTGCCTTCGTTTTGAGCTGTAATGCTGAATTAAACACCGATTGAACGTTTCTAATTGTATTTAAATGTATTTTATACAGCATATAAATCCATATTCAGGCTATTTTCTTAGTTCTGGTCATATTAGGATAATATTTATGGTCACATGGTCATATTTTGAGGAAAAATCCATTAATATTTTAATAGTAACATACCGAGAATTCACTAGAAGCTACAGATGAGAAGAAATTAAGATAATTATTTACAGAAATTTACTCCCGTTATACATTGGAGGAAAATTGAAACCGAATGTCACTAAAGTAAGACTAAATTTCCCCGATGTCGATAGTTTAATATCAAATGTGAAAAAGATTTTTGTCAAAGCTCCCGACACACCTTCCGTCCCTCTTGCACCCCAAACTCGCTGGGACATATGGCTCAATTGAGTTAGCTATTAGTGAAAAAATTATAAAAAGATAAATAAATAGATTCTAATTTTAATATCCATAAAAATTGTCCGAGATCTCTTTTCCAGCTTTTTTTATTTTTATTTCTTTTTTAATTTTGAATTTGGCGTACTTAAAGTCAGATTTTGCAAGCATCACAACTGAAATTTCTCGTCTTGAAGTAATTGTTTTAGAAATGCATGAAAGTTTTGGGATAGTTGAAAGTGTGCAAACCGAGATAGATCAAGCAGGGGGCAGTGTGATTAGTTCGCTAAAGAACAAACTTGATAAAGTGTTGGGTGGTAATACTGGATATAAAACAATATGTAAAATTAATGACGATTTACATGGGGGTGAATCTGTTTTCACTGAAGACGACCCACAATTAAATTCCAGTGACTTAACTCTGTTTAAATACGCTCCCGTGTCATCTTGCGATGTCGAACGCAGCTTCTCACAATACAAGACAGTTTTAAGCGACAACAGGAGAAAATTACTTTTAGAGAATCTGAAGATGCACTAATTCAGAAATTTAGTAAACGATTCTTTTATAGGAACATTGTTATAATGTTCGAAAAAATTTAATTTCCCAAGGGTGGAGTGTGAGCACTGAAGCAAATTATATTGTCTACGTGAAAAGGACACTAGTAGATAAAATTAATAATGTATAACTAAGCATCTTTAGATATACAGTAATTTTAAATTTCTGGTTATATTTTGTCATATTTAGGTCGTATTTACCCATTTTGCATTCATTTTTCTCTATTTTTTTGGTCATAAAGATCTGAACCCTAGTGATCACTACATTGACCCTTCACTATACTGTATAGCGCAAAATCTCTGTCTTTGGTACCTTTAAGTTCCTTAAAACTGAACGGAAATTATTTAAATTTTGTAGACTCTGAAATACAGATCAAGGTCGTGTTTTAGGCAGAGCGCCTCAAGCGGTCAAGACCTTTGACCGTATAACTACTCTATACCCGCAACCATACCCAAAACTCGATAGTGAGCTTACCACTAGATTAATATCACGTAAGGTCGTCCAGTTACCGATGGTAATGTGACCAAATTAACAGACAAGTTAAACCTTAAGACATATCGTCTATAGTAACAGGTTTGATGTATGAATTTTCGTACTATGAATCTTCATCTATGTTATGAGTGGTGTTCGCAGTATGCATGTGGTATCGGCGCATTCATTGTGTTCGTAGTGAGCAATACTTTGGAAGAGTTGTCAGCTGGCTTACGGAGTCTATAAGACAAAGCTTTCCCTGCAAATAGGTCAAGTCCGTTAAAGGTCTCACTTCTTTCAAAGTAAAACGACTGACAATTTTTCTTCGCAGATAAAAATTGAATATTTTCATTAAGTATAGTTGATTAAGAAGCTAAGGTGATTCGATTTTCTACAGTTAAAATAGTTTTGCTATAATGTTTGCTTAGTCATCATTTGCAATTGTACAAAACTATATCTCCTCTTTTGTAACATAAGTAGAAATTTTGAAAGTAGGTCCCGCAGATTTCTCTGCATTAACTTCATTCATAACCATTAAATTGCTTTTTTTCAAACTCCTGTTTAAACTGTTTGTCAGCGCCAACAGTTATTTTCTGGAGGGCAGTTCAAAGAATGAAATCGTCAACAGATCGCAGCATACTGACGTTTGTTCTATGAAACTGTATTTTAAGCATGATTTTTTCTATAATTTTGTCACAAGCCAATTGACTATGAATAGTTGTAAAGACAGCCACCTCTCTGAAGGTTCTGTGTGGTTTTATTTGGGACATATATTTATCCCTGAATGTTAAAATATTTTAAACGTCTTGCTCAATTCAACAATGACAAGGATTTTTTACGGATGCACAAATGCCGTATATATATTATTTCTCCTTCATAAATTTCTTTGGCCGGACCATCCGCTTCATAATCAATACTTCTGTTTTATTGATATGTATTCCTGTTTCCTTTCTATTATTTCATCTATAACTGTTGGTCGTAATTTGAAATACGTTATGTCAATTTAACGGAATGTAAACGCTGACGTTTATAATACCCTCCATTGTAAAATAGTAGGAATTTTAAATCATAATCCTCTTTTTATTGAATAGAAGGTTTCCTTGGTTTGGCAAAACGTTATTACACATGGTTTGATGAAATTAACAACGCCATAAAAGCACGAATAATTAGGAACCGTAAGATTTAGAAATAAGTAGTTAATAGGAAACTAAATAAGGAAAGTGTTTATATTTTGAATAATGTAAAAAAACATACATATTTTATACTGAACTATGGTGCAGTAGAATGGCAGCCATAGGTCCCTGGTAAGGGGAGGTTTGTGGTCGGTCAGCTATCTTTTCGCCCTTTTGGTTGACGTCATAAATAGGAGGTTCCAAAGTGTACGAAAAATTATTCATAAACATTGTCTCGTGTATATTACAAAATGCTCGTGTAAAAATGCTAAAATTGTTGGTTAACTGAAATATTCAGTTGAAAGCCGGAGACATAATAATAAATAATTTTTATTCTAAATTTACCTGAAATTTAATCAGTAATTTTTAAATAAGCTGATTACCTTGAATGTAATGAATATTTGGTGAAGAATTCAATTAAGGGAATATTGTTGATGATTATAAACCAAGAAAGTCTAGTAGATTGCACTGATGAAACGCACATCAGGGTGTTTCTCCATTAAATTTAGAATAGCTGAGTTGTTGCTTTTCTTAAACAAGGTTCCTACAGCGGCACTTCCGGTGAAATATCTCGAGGAATCATGTGGGTTGAGTATCCTGCGTGACAAATTGGAAGAATTTAAATCTGACTCGTGCTCTCCACACACACGCTGGCTGGTAGCATCTGATGTTTTCTGCGGTCAGAAAAAAAAGCGCAAACGTCTCAGGCAACTTCTAGTGGAAAGCTCCTTTCTTCCTTCGTACATTTCGTGGAAACTATAAAAAAAAATGAATGCCAGATGAGATAATATTTTTTTTATTGGTTCCTATCCTTCTCTTAATTCTAATATACTTTCTTTCATTTTATTTATTCCTGTGTGTGATCTAAAGTTAAAAATACCTGATGAATATTTGTTAACTATAAAATGTATAAATTTGCATTTTTAATATAATCTAGAGGCTTTAATACATATAAGTCTCCTAACAGTTCTTAAATTACCAATCTTTAAAACTTCTCACAGAATTTAAATATTCTGATTCCTTATCTTTATTTAAATAATTTTCTCTTTCTACGAAAGCAAATTATGTTTTTCATACAATTTATACAATTAATTTTGATTCCGGCATAAGTATCGTCTATTTCTCGTAATTCCATCCGGATCTTAATGGTTAGCATGTAACGTGGTTGATTTAGACTAAACAAAATTCTGTTTTCCTGTTTATTCAACATCTCACTTCACTAATCCACTTGATCCCTTTCAGTTAATTATGGTGTGTTTCCATATCATGAACACTGAGTCTCCTTCTCCCTTAACCGTCTCAATTCTTGGTAAGTATCTCTCTTTAATTGCCCTAAAAAATCTTCCGTCGTCGAACTTCTAACATTTCACAATCATATTCTCAAAGTATGTTCGGCAAATTTTATCCTTTCAAATCTTTCTGGAGCTGATTCAACATGGAGTAAAGTTATAGCTACTCCGTAATATTTTAACGAATCTCGCTTACTATCAGTTCTGGAACCTTTGATTTACACTTTCGCTTCTCTATGAAACACTTTTTTATTAGGATTATGAAGCTGACTGCTTTTATTTTATTCGCAATACATGATCGAATTCATTCAACACGCGTCGTTGAGATATGTATGCTACCCAGTACGACACGTTAGCTTGTTCAGCATATTTCTTTACCAGGTTTTAGCGGTTTCTGACTCATTCTACGTCAGATCTCTTTCCTCTATACAGTTAAAGCCTAACAGCAAACTGAATGTTGTGATTCCCATTTCAAAGTTTCGTTAAACTTGAGCAGATACCATACAAAATTACAATGAAAAAATAATAAAATTGTGGAAATTAGATCGTGCAGAATAAGCAGTAAAATTGAATGGCGTATCACACTTTATGGAATAGCCATTTAAGGATTTTCAAAAGCCTTTAATGGCTACTCCACATATTAGAGAAGCTACTGGTGCCATACAGATCAACATTTTTGGGGAACATAAGGCTTATTTAATTTCAAGCTTCGTCAAAAGTAGCTACAAAGAGAGGGAAACAGAAATAGTCTTAAATATCAAAGACAATATTTCGTCGGCTGTTTACGTTTATGAATCAGATATAATAGTTATGACTTAGATTCAGTAATGTTTCTTTTTACGTCTTTTCAGACTCTGTGTGATGTCACTATTGTCTATTCTTAAGAATGTTAATTATTTTAATCAATAACATTGATAATAATAACAAATTTACATAATATTAGCTAAATGTGTATAAGAATACGAGAATTATCAATATATAACCGAATAGGTATCATTCACAAACGATTTAAAGGTATTTTCCTGATCTTATTGCATTAAAGCAAAATTTGAGAATGAATGACGTGATTGAATTTCTCAACTACATTACAGTTCATCAGTGTGCCTGAAAATTAGTATAATTACTCTGTGTTATTGCTAGTGAAAGTGCTAAATGCACATCTCATGAGATTTATAAGTTGACTATAAATTACATGTAAAATGTTTAAACACGGAGGAACACGAATTTTTCAATTTTTAAATGAATATTGCTTTTCGATTTGTGATGAATGGAGTTGGAAAAATACACCATTTCACTGTAAATTCGATGCGAGTGGGAAATATTGGGCAACTTGCGGAGACTGTAAAATACATATCTTATTAATATGGATGAAAACTTATGGGGAAAAAGAAATTATGATACAGTCCCTCCTGCATGATTGGTTTCTTTGTGGGAGCGTTTGTGATTGAATTTTCTCGACTCTCTATCGTGTACTATAAACTATTATCTATGCTGTGGTTTTACATTGCAAGTAAATTATCTTTTGTATTCGTATCGTACGGATTGAAGTATGTATTCCATGTTCATGCAAACTGTTCTGCAATAAAAATCTTCTTTCTAATTAGTGATGAAAGGTTTGTGAATTTCAGATCCATATTATACAATCAAATTACGTGACTTTAGAAGAGAGACACTGAATTAAATGGACGTTTCTTGACGAAAATTCATTCTAAATTATATTCTCATTTTTTTGTTGACGCCATATTCATGTTCGGTCAAAACGTACCCTTAGATTGCAAGAAATAAATCAAAAAGAAAAATAAATAAATAATTTGGTTGCACCAGTATCCCACCGTTATTCATCAAAATATTTGACAGTAGAATTATTAAAAATTATGTTTACTTCCTTCTTTTGTGTTAAAAAAGAAATTAAACTCTTTATTCCTGCTATTAATGTGACTCTTGGTTCTTCGGGGACTCTCTCCAATCTTTGTCAAATTTGACCACAACATTGGTTGTTGTTACGATAAGCTCGATAGCTCACTACAGTCTAGTAACATATTCCGCTTCACTCCTAGCTTTACATACATAAATTTCCGTGATATCTTTAGTCAATATTAATACATAAAGTGAAGAACACAATGAGCTCAGCATAAGTAGTGATTTATGATTGGTGGTAGCAATTCCACACTAGATCGATCGTATTAATGGCCCATGTCATACTTTTGGTATACGTGGGGTTCGGACAGTGAAAGACTTTCACACACCAACCAGCGAATGATAAAACTTAAAGAGTTGGATTTCGTGCGATAACAATATCTCCAATCCACCACAACTGGTAACATGGAAACCAGTTGTTCCTAAATAACAACAAGAAGCAATAACGAAAAAAATTGAAATTAATTGAAAATTATAAAAGTTCGCTTTCGCTACATGCTGCGAAGTTAATGATTAACTTACAACAAATGTATGTCGTCGACCATTTTCCTCAATTGAAGATATTAAATTTTAAATATATAGTAAATTAACTTCCAATGTAATTGATTATTTCTTTCCTCTACTTGTCTACCCAACGCATTTTACTTCATTCACATAAGTATTTTCAGCGGTTATTATGGTTAAATGTGTTCTCATGTCATCATATGTTTCGGATATCTTGTTTTATATGTGGAAGTTTCTGTATAAAAATTATAATCTACATAAGATTCCATTTAAATTTATTTATATCTACACTTCATTCTTGGCATCAGAGATATTAGCTGGGTTGCTTGATGTATTTTTAGTTGACAATATATCAATACACTGTACAGCATGGTATCGTATGCTCTACGCTGTGTGGCGCTGCTTTGCTTCGTGCATCTCTTTTCCTATGAGGCGCACTTTTTGCCAAAAGTTTGTGTTCATATTTGTTTATTGTATTGTGCGTATGTCTATTTTAACAATGTTTTATCTGTGTTAACGGCTGTATATCTAATATTCTAATGGATAATGACTTTTTATGTGTGATGTGTCAGGTTTGAGCATTCACATGTTTTTCTTTCGTCTAAGGATTTAGTTTTATTAGAATATTACAGTAGCAAATATTGACACAGACGTTCAGATACTCGCGATAAACACATTTTACTCAAAACATATATTTAAATGTCGACGCATTTAACTGGAAAACAGCTAAAAATAATTGTGAAGTGAAATGCGTTTGGCAAACAACTAAACGAACGAAAAACCAACTGCATCGGCAGTCATCGTTTATTACATGTTTTTAATTAACAGTGCCTAGAAATTAAAAAACGATTTTTGAGTTAAAAATGCGGTGTTTTAAGTTTCTTCATTTACAATTTTTTATGTTATTACAGGGTAATGTGTTCAGGTATTTATTTGCAATTCAGCGAAATTATTATGCATTCTATTTTTAGGGCTATTTTACTAAACGTTAGTGTGAGAAGGAATTTAAACAGTATCTTTTCATATATTTAGGCCAATTTTAGGAACATCTTGTTCAAATTCTGTGGCATTATGCAATCTACAAACTATTTTGCCTCGTTATTTGACATTTTATGGAAATTTTAAAAAAGTTGAAATTTTCATAAACATTGAATTATTCAATTAGTAGGATAGTTACATTCGATGAACTGAGTCATTGTAAATCAAATTTCTTAAGCATTACATACTTGCAAGCAATTAGTTGCGAAATTCCTGTAAGTTAAGCAAAGTAAGAAATTTTATCTTTCTATCACCGTATACAACACTTTATTGGTGAAGAAGTAATCTGTAATGAAACGACCCCTGAGTTATGCATTTTATTTAAAATTATCTGTGTTTCATGCTTCAATGTTTTGAGAACACATGTGAATAAATCAGTCTCTACATGAAGGCCTAGAGGCTTTGGGGAAAATGTAGATGCTATTAAGCCCTAACAGAAGGCAGCTCAACATCCAAATAGAGGAATAAAATAACTTTCGCAGTTCCACTGCAATATTCACTATAACGGCTCTCTAACATTTTCTTAGTTATCACCACTAAATAATCACGTGTTCAATAGTTCACACTATTTTCTATGGCAATGATTTTCTTATTATTGGACTGTGTCCCCGACGCATAAATTTCTTAGCAGCCCATATGGTTGCATATTTCGTCTACGTTATTCCATAAATTATAATACCAAGCCAGTGGGGTGAGCGGTAACGCTAGGGCCGGGCTTTCGAAAGGACACGAGTTCAAAACCCGTCCGGCCATTCAGATATCTGTTTTCCACAGTTTCGCGAAATCATCATAAACAAATAGCACTATGGATTCTAGAAAAGGTCATGACCGAAGTAATTCACGTTCCTTGTCTTCAAATGATCTAATTGCAAGGCAATAGGAATTTTTGTGCTTTTGGATTTACACCTCCCCGACATCAAGGTCACTGAGGAGCACTCAGTGTAAATCTTGCAAATAATTCACCTGTTTAGTTGCCACTTAATTACTTCTATTCTGATTAGCACTTCACCAGAAATTAACCTTTTTTCCAGTTTCATCACCATGTGCTATAACGCAATATAACCTTTTTACACGGTGATGAGAATTTACAGATCGTATTGAGTTACTGTCGTGGAAATGACATCCATTATTAATTTAGACCTGGAAACGTGACTGGCAGCAATTTTAAAAAGCGTGTTTAAAATTAAAAGACCTCCGTAATGGACTTTTAACTGCAGCTGGCGTATTTGTTCGTGGCTGAAACAAAGCGACTCCATATAGACGCAATATTTCATGAGAGCCTCTTTCAGATCTCTTGTGTCTGCCACAGAGAGTAGGCGCACGCGAATGGAAGTACTGTATCCGATTGCACCTGAATCACAGGCATATTGTTAGCTTTTCAAATCAGTTTCTTTGAATCTTACCTCTATTAAAAATATCATAACGGCAGCACGATTTGTTTCTACTGCAAAAAGTTTATCCTGATTCATGTTGCGATAAAAAATGATTGACATATTTCATTAAAGCCCATAGTGAAAATAATTTCGTGAACGAATTACTGCATGGAACGCCATTCTGTTGCTAGCGTAACAAATTGAAATATTTTTTCTTTCTTCACTGGAAAAATATAATTATATGGAAACACTTAGGCAGAAAGGTAACGTAGTTTTTTCTTTGACACATTTGAGGACATACACATACTAGCGACGCAGTTTTCACTCACTCACAGATATAGCTGAAATTTAAACTACAAAATAAGATTTTTAGGAATGTTATTTTAAAATAATAAAAAATATTGTAATGGCTAAGATAAGGAACGAAAGGATATTATTTCTCTAATTTCATTTACTGTATCCTTAAGATTCTATGTTTTTAGTCCCCCTCCCCTCCCCCCCTCATAAAACACAAACGCACGTACACAAAAAATCAAGTTTCGAAACTTCAGACTGGCCTTCTAATAGGTAGGTATACATGTATGTTCGTCTGGGCCAACTAATGCCATGTTAAGTGTTCGTTTGACTTGAATTTGGTTTGAATGTTTACCAGTGGGTATTTAACCATTCATAATGCTGAGAAAAAAGATCTATAATACCTCCAATTCTACAAGGACGGAAGCGTTGCGTCAATAACTGTTTTATGAAACAAAAACATTTTTAATCAAAGTTTTTCGATTGATGGTGGTCTTTCCGCGTGCATGAAATAGGATGAATCAGAAAAATCGCATTAAAACTTTTGAGTATTGTGATGGCTCTAGGGATTTACTGAGTGTATTTTGGGACATAAATCTGAGTTTCATCGTTAGATTTATGAATTGCGAGCATGGTGCAATATTAGGATTCACCCATTGGGGATAAAGATTGCGACCCGATACTCCGCGAGAGAAAAGAACGTTACGCGATTGCATCAGAACACGTGTCGGTTTGACGAAGTCTATAAATATTACTGCAGTCACCAAGCGGGGGTTTCGCTTTCATCTCCAGTAATCATAGGAAGGAGGACGCTATTCCCCTTTAATTACTGTCAATGTTCATTATATAAAGTTACCGTTCTATCTGATTTTGAAGGATGTATGCACATGTATACTTCAAAACAAACAGAAAATACTGTCTGCTTTTGGTTTAGAGAAGCAAAACCTCTCTCCCCCTTTCCACCCCTTTAATCTACACAATGCACAGTTTCTTTCTGATTCTGAAGAAAATTTGCACACGTATACTTTAAAAAATACATAACAATTATGTTTAAATTAGGTTGCAGAAGTCCAACCCCTCTTCCCTTCTACCTCCACCCTCCAAATTTCCAATGTTCTTTTTAGATACCTACCGTTTCCATCAGATTTCGATGGAACACTGCAAATGTATACTTAAGAACAAAGAGAAACATTCTGTTTACAAAACCCAACCGCTCACTCCATTACCCCATTTAATTTTTGTAAATGTTCTTTACACAAAGCTACAGTTTTTATCTAGTTTTGATGGAAATTTGCACATGTATACTTTAAAACAAAGAGAAAAATACTGTCCACACTACCTTAACAAAAACCAAACCACTCTTCACCTCCAAACCCCTTAATTATTTTTTTATACAACATAAGATTTCTATATGATATCAATAGAAATATAAAAACGTATGCTTTAAATCAATCAGAAAAGACAGTCTACATTTGGTATACAAAAGCCCAACCCCTCTTCTCCTTTACCCCCATCGTTTATAATTTCCAATGTTCTTTACAAAATACACAGTTTTAAGTACCGTCAAAATCAGTTAAGCTATTTTTAAGTCATTGCAGAATATATGTAAAATGTATGTGTCCTAATGTCTCAACAGATTTCAAATTGGACCCCGAGCTTTTACGTTGTGAAAACCAAATAAATATCTATATTTTCTGTGTGATGCCGGAACGAACATATATATTCCAGAGACATATTTGTGTATGTGGTATGTATTAATGTCCAGATGTTACAAGTTTCGGTTATCGAGCAGCAGCTTAAACAGATGTTATGATTAAAACGAAACACAGCCTGGATCAAAATGTAAACTGACATTCCTTAACACAGCATCCAATTCACCCCATTCTGAAAGTTGTTGTAACGCCAGATTTTTTTTTTTTTAAGCATTCGCTTTAACCACTGAGCTACCAGGAAGATCGCAAAATGAGAACTGCTGTGGCATATTTAAATAAAAATTAACTAAAAATTTAAAAATAAAAAAATGTTTAAAAAACTAAAAAACCGCCTTCAAAAAAAGGCACTAAAAATTTTAAAATAACTTTATACCTTGCTTAGAAGAAGTAAATTTAAATGGACATTATTTAACATTACAGTTATTGAAATTTTTATATTAACTAGCTGGTACCCACGACTTCGTTCGTGATTGTAAAGAATTCATATTGACAGCTATATACATCTAACCACCATAGTGCACGATGGGAGACTCGATACTATTACCACACACAAATACCAGTCTTCTGCGCTATGTGTAAATTTACGGATACACACAAGTCTTTGGATGAAATACGAAAATATTCATGATCGACCAATTTCAAACACCATATCTCACACACTCCCACAGTTACCAAATTTCGGCCAACGTTGTGATCGATGGGAGACTCTGTGTTACTACCACACACAAACTCCAGTGATCTGCGATTGATAGTTTTCACTTAAAAGTGATACACCGTGACACATGCGTCTTTGGCAGAAAGTATGAAATTGCCGCAGGTCGACCACTTTTCATACCCCATATCTTCCACACCCCCATAGCTACCGACATCTAACAACCATAGTGCACTACATGAGATACGATTCTACTACCAAACACAAACACCAATGCTCTATGCTATGTAGTTGTGGCAGAAAAGTGACATATGCGGAGACAGTCTAAATACGAAAATATCCTTGGTCGGCCACTCACAACCACCATATCTACCACAGTACCAAAGTTTCTGAAATTCGAGCCGCTGTTGTGATCGAAAGGTGACTCTGTGCTACTACTACACACAAACGCCAGTTATCTGTGATCTATAGTTTTCGCTGAAAAGTGATACACCATGACACTTTTGTCTTTGGCAGAAGTATGAAATTGCCACAGGTCGACCACTTTCAACCCCCATTTCTCCCACACCCCCATAGCTACCGACATCTAACAACCATAGTGCACTACATGAGATACGATTCTACTACCAAACACAAACACCAATGCTCTATGCTATGTAGTTGTGGCAGAAAAGTGACATATGCGGAGACAGTCGAAATACGAAAATATCCTTGGTCGGCCACTTACAACCACCATATCTACCACTAGTACCACAGTTTCTGAAATTCGGCCGCTGTTGTGATCGAAAGGTGACTCTGTGCTACTACTACACACAACGCCAGTTATCTGTGATCTATAGTTTTCGCTGAAAAGTGATACACCATGACACTTTTGTCTTTGGCAGAAGTATGAAATTGCCACAGGTCGACCACTTTCAACCCCCATTTCTCCCACACCCCCTATAGCTACCGACATCTAACAACCATAGTGCACTACATGAGATACGATTCTACTACCAAACACAAACACCAATGCTCTATGCTATGTAGTTGTGGCAGAAAAGTGACATATGCGGAGACAGTCGAAATACGAAAATATCCTTGGTCGGCCACTTACAACCACCATATCTACCACTAGTACCACAGTTTCTGAAATTCGGCCGCTGTTGTGATCGAAAGGTGACTCTGTGCTACTACTACACACAAACGCCAGTTATCTGTGATCTATAGTTTTCGCTGAAAAGTGATACACCATGACACTTTTGTCTTTGGCAGAAGTATGAAATTGCCACAGGTCGACCACTTTCAACCCCCATATCTCCCACACCCCCATAGCTACCGACATCTAACAACCATAGTGCACGACAGGAAGACGATTCTACTACCACACACAAACACCAAAAGTGCTATGTTATGTAGTTGTGGCAGGAAAGAGAAGTATACGGAGATATCGAATTTTTGGTCGAAATATGAAAACGCTCTGCACTTGACCAACTTTAATCATTATATCTCCACATCCCCACAGCTATCGGCATTCGGCCAACGTTGTGCACGACAGGAAACTCCATGCTACTTCCTACCCACAAACATCAGTGATCTGTGCTAGGTAGAGGTGGCTGAAAAGTGAAATATAGGAAAACACACGTCTATTTTTATATATATATTTTTGGAGTCGGTGCCAGCCAAAGCAAGAAACAAAAAGATAAAACAGTTTACTCGTTTAAAAATTAATTCTTAAAGGGTTGAATATTCACACATTAGATGTTATGAGAGTTTCTACTTACCGCGTATGACTACATAAATATCATATATAACAGAACAGACTTAGAGAGACAAAAATAAAGCTAAATACGTCAACGACAGTAATATCTAAACTTCTCACAGTTTGCGGGGAAAAAATAGTTCACATTAAGCAACTTACCCAAAAAATTATAAAATACACCATTCCACTGTTGATTCTAAATATTAGTTAACATTTGGAGCCAGTATTTGAAAGGAACATTAAGAGTCGTCTCAAGGAATGAATTAAAATAATTATAAAAATGGGCCTATAACTAATATGCAATTACAGTCATGCGAATACTTTTGAAAGGACCGTGAATTTCTATGACCGAGATATCTCCTGCATAATTAATATCGTATCGTAAAAAGAAATTACCATATCACAGATGATATGGTATTTTTTTTACTGTCATTGGTCTCTCAATTGATTTAAAGCCACCCTCAATTATTCTTATATTGAGCTAACATCATCTCAACATACCTCTTGCGACCCACGTCCTCAATGTTATGGTTAAGACAACTGCAAAACCGATGAGAGTATTGAACGAACTGGGGTAGGAAAGTAGAAATAATCAGAGGTGGAAAAATGAATATGAAATCAATCCACTAGTTGATCCATCAGGAAATGAAGGAACCTAGAACAAATGAATTTGCTTGGTTATTCTATTATTTTCAGAAACTGTTATAAATTAACACAATTATTCATTAGAATAATAGATAGCAATGATCCAAATTCGCTACACTGTGGCACTCCCATTTTTACTTCCACTTCCTTTGATACTGCATTTCCTAACTTAACGTTCTGTTTTCTACCTTTTAAAAATTATTCTTCCCAGCAAATATCTTTCACATCCACCCCATTATTACCATTTTATAGCTCACTCTGTCAAAAGCTTTTGAAAGATCTAGCGATACAATATCAATTTGGCATCCATTATTCAATTCATCTAAAATATCTTGCATAATTATATCCCACTGAGATTCGCATGAACATCCATGCCTAAA
>JARYHS010011679.1:0-12225 GCA_031002005.1 Vandiemenella viatica
TAATGTTCATACCTCTTTTCTTCATTTCTCCATAATTCTGTTTGATCTTTCTATATGCAACATCTACTTTTCCTGCAACCATTTCCTTTTCTACCTCTTCACACTTTTCTTGTAGCCATTTTTCTTTTGCTATTTTGCATTTCCTATTTATCTTATTTCTAAATTACCTTTACTGCTCCCTTCCTGCATCATCCTGAGCATTTTTGTACCTTCTCCTCTGATCCATCAGCTCCAAAATTTCATCTGTGATCCAAGGTTTTCGGGCAGCTTGTTCCCTAAATCCTAATGTTTCTTTGCCAGCTTTCATTATTTCGGTCTTTAATGCATTCCATTCGCCCTCGGTGGATCTCCTTTCACAGTTACTTCTTAGAGCTATGTCTATCATTTCTGCAAATGTTCTGCTTATGCTGCTTCCTTATTCGCTTGAATTTCAGCCTGCACTTCATTAGTATCAAATTATGGTCCGAGTCTATGTCGGCTCCTGGGTACGCTTTACAGTCTAGAACTTGATTCCTGAATCTCTGTTTGACCATGATATAACCTAGCTGATATCTGCCTGTATCCCCAGGACGTTTCCAGGTGTATATTCTTCTTGCATGGTTCTTAAACAGTGTGTTCGCCACTACTAGCTTATATCTTTCACAAAATTCTAGCAACCTGCTTCCTCGCTCATTTCTTTCTCCTAGGTCAAAACATCCTACGGTATTCCCCTCTTTTCCTTCTCCCACTATTGCATTCCAATCATCCATGATTATTAGATTTTCCTCCCCTTTCACATATTGGATTAATTCTTCAATTTCAGCGTATGTTTTTTCTATTTCTTCGACATCTTCCTGTGACGTTGGCATATATACTTGTACTAAAGTTGTTCAGTCTGCCAGTAAAGGCCCCTGCCAGGCAGACCTCACACACAACGCGCCTGCACGCCGGGACACATATACGACTCCAAACAGGCGCAGAGACATCAAAGCAAACCAGGAAAACAAATAGAATCATCTAGAAGCTAAGTGGGACTATTTCTTACAGAGGTCGCCGTACTACCACACAACGGAATTCCTTCGCCAGGCCGCCTATATAAGCGTAGCCGGCCGCTCCACCGCCAGTTCCGCCTGACCACGGAACCAGCTTCAACTACAGAAGACCACCGGAAGTTCGCGAGAAGTAGAAGCCGTCTCTCTCTACCCCGGATCAGGACCAGGCTAAATTTCTCGACGGTCATCCGCTAACTGTACCACATTTGTTATTGTTTACCAGTGTTTTGTGTACATAGTAATAAACCTCAAGGAACCATTAAGTGTAGTTCACTTCAGTGGCGACAAGGTTGGGATAAGAACTCTCGACCATCATGGCTACGCCAGCAGCACCTACGGAATGGCAACAGTTCCTCCAAGGACTTCTACATCAGTTCTTCGAATCTCAGAGACAACTGATTGCGGAAGTCAGGAATCTCCGCCAACCCACGGCCCCGCCTCCGTTCCCAGCATTCAACGACGACGTCGAAGAATGGGAGACCTACGAGAAGCGCATAAAACAACACTTCGCAATTCATCACATATCCAAAGAAGAAGACCAGCGTGCATATTTCCTTTCCTGGAACCAATCAAAGATGTATGTCTTGCTCACCAAACTTCAGCCACAAGACCCCGACACCCTCACCTTCACGACCATCTGTACGACACTGAATGCATACTACAGACGCCGGTACCATGTCGTCGCGGCCCGCGTCGAATTCTATCAATGCCGGAAGAAGCCCGATCAGACGTATCGCCAGTGGGCGGCCGAACTCCAAGGCCTTAGCAGAAAATGTAAGTTTCAAACTCGTTGTTCCCACGAATCCTACGCCGACGACATGGTGCGTGATCACATCATACAGGCTGCACCAGATGCCGCACTCCGGCATGACGCCCTCAAGTTAGAGGACCCATCCCTGGAGCAGGTCATCGAACTTGCCTACAAATTCGAAATATCTACGGCCGCAGATCGCCGCCTGGAGTCCTGGGCGGATGTGGCCGCAATCCGAACCGACGTAGAGGACACACAGGACGTCGCCGCCATCCAGAGCTCCCAGTCGCGCTCCTCCCGACACCACAACCGGGGACCGCTTCCTCAGAAGGACATCGAACCGGCCCGTTCCGGCAGGGGCACCAAGTCTCGGCAGCAGCAGCGGATCCCGCAGCGCCGACGCCGCAGCCCGCTCCGCCTACCCTCCTGCCCCGCCTGTTATTCAGCACATGAGAGGGAAAATTGTCCGGATCGTTGGGCTGAATGCTCACGTTGCGGCAAGGAAGGACACCTGGCGTCCGTCTGCCGCACCAACACCACCAATGCCAATCCCGGCTCTCGCCGCCCAGGGTCTTACCAAGACAGGTTGAGCGGCGCACCTATGGATATCAATCAGGTAGACACTTCCACAGCATCCAAACTTTTTATTGACGTTACGGTCAATGGCAAGCCCCTGCGCCTACAAGTCGACACAGGAGCAGCAGTCTCATTGCTTAATTATACTACTTATGTGCAAATTGGCTCGCCCCCCCTCTCGCCGGCCCCCAAGCGCCTCCTGACATACAACAAACAGGAAATAGCACTCCTGGGACAGTTCACAGCAAACGTCATGTATAAGTCTGTACATCGTTCAGTCCCCTTTTTAGTAGTTAACAGTTCTCTCACAGCAGACTTATTTGGACTGGACGCTTTCCGCTTATTCGGATTTTCAATTGAGGATAACATACACCTCGTATCTCAGCATGTTCCTTTTCCTGAAGTGGACGCCCTTTGCACCGAGTTTCAGGACCTGTTCTCACCAGGCGTCGGCTGTGCAAAGGACTTCGAAGCATCACTCCAACTCCGGCCGGACGTACGGCCTCGATACTTCCGGGCACGCCAGGTACCCGTAGCGCTTCAACAACCACTTCAGGAAGAACTTCAACGTCTCCAAGACGAAGGGATCCTCCAGCCGGTGCGGTTCAGCCCCTGGGCCACGCCGTTGGTCATAGTTCAGAAGCCAGGACGCCGCTTACGTCTCTGTGGTGACTTTAAGACCACCGTCAACCCGCATCTGCTGGTAGACGACTATCCACTTCCGAGACCGGACGACCTCTTCCGTAAACTAGCAGGAGGTACCTACTTTACAAAAATTGACCTGGCAGAAGCATACCTTCAAATCCCTTTGGATATCCAGTCCCGACAATACACAGTCATCAACACTCCCTCTGGCCTCTTCCAACTCAACCGGCTCATGTTCGGCTTGGCCAGTGCTCCAGCGATTTTTCAACGGTATCTCGAACAACTTCTCCAGGATATTCCGGGATGCATCAACTATCTCGACGACATAGTCGTCACGGGACCCTCCGCTGCCGAACACATGACCAACCTCCGCCTACTCTTCCTCCGCCTCCGTGCAGCAGGATTAAAATGCAACCTTTCCAAGTGTCAATTTTTTCAACAATCCATTTCCTACCTGGGTCACATCATCGCTCAGGAAGGCATCTCCCCAGCATTTTCCTATGTGGACGCTATTTCCAACTTACCTCGGCCTCAGGATCTACATCAGTTGAAATCTTTTTTAGGCAAGATTTCATACTACAGAAAATTTATACCCTCAGCAGCACAAGTGGCAGCACCCCTGTACCACCTCTGTCGCAAGAATGTCCCGTTCCGTTGGACCCCAGCTTGCGAGACCGCATTCCACACCCTTAAACAGCAGCTCAAGTCCGCAGCATGCCTCATGCCATACACTCCAAACCTCCCCTTGATACTTGCCACAGATGCATCCGATTACGGTGTGGGGGCAGTTCTGTCTCATAAATTACCAGATGGCACGGAACGCCCCGTAGCCTACATCTCCAAAGCCCTATCGGCTGCTCAGCTTAAATATTCTCAAATCGAGAAAGAGGCGCTAGCTATTGTTTTTGCCTGCTCCAAATTCTATTCCCTTTTATATGGGATTTCTTTTCATCTCATTACCGACCACAAGCCACTCCTATCACTATTTGATCCGTCCACACGTCTGCCTACCAAAACATCCCACCGCATCCAGCGTTGGGCACTATTCCTGTCCCAGTTCAGATATACCATGCATTTCCGTACCACCTCCAGGCATGCCAATGCAGACGCCTTATCCAGACTACCGCAGGGACCAGACCTTGCCTTCGACAAGTCGGAACTTCTGGTGTTCCAGATCGACGATGACATACAAGAAGCACTGAAGACATTTCCAGTCACGGCCTCAAAAGTCGCGGCAGCCACAGGGGAGGACCCCCTCCTCCGTGTCATCCGACACCACATCCAACACGGGTGGCAAACACGTTCCCCTCCACGCCATCATCAAGACCTCAAGTTCTACTACTCCATCCGCCACCAGCTCTCAGTAGTAGAGGGAGTGCTCCTCCGCACAGAACCAAATTCCACCCCGAGGGTCGTCGTTCCGAGATCCCTACAACCGACAATCCTCCAAACTCTCCACCAAGGACACTGGGGAATTGCCCGCACCAAATCCCTTGCCAGACGCCATGTATTCTGGATCGGCCTTACCACGGATGTCACGAAGATGGTGCGGCGCTGTACCATCTGTGCCCAACAACTGCCCCGCCCCCCTCAAAAGTTCCTTTCCTGGCCGGCACCGTCCGGACCCTGGGAACGCATTCACCTCGACTTCGCTGGCCCATTCCTAGGCCACCAGTGGCTCCTAGTGACGGATGCCTTTTCCCACTTCCCATATGTCGTCCGTTGCTCCACAATCACCACAGAGGTCACCATTTCAGCCCTCACGAAGATCTTTTCCATCGAAGGATTACCATACGCTATCGTCACAGATAACGGACCGCAATTTCGAAGTCGGGAATTCCTATCCTTCTGTACCGCCAACAATATCCAACACCTCCTCACCCCGCCCTTCCACCCCCAATCTAACGGGGAGGCGGAACGGCTAGTCAGAACATTCAAAACCCAAATGACCAAATACACCACAAGTCACAAACTCGAAGAGGCATTGACACTCTTCCTCAGTTCCTATCGAACCACTCCAGTGGGGGCCAAAAGCCCGGCGGAATTGCTGCATGGCCGCCAACCTCGCACTCTCCTCCATCTCCTCTTACCCCCGCCCAAAGTACAGGTACCTTCGGGCCCATTCCGTTTCACCCCGGGCTCCCTAGTCTGGGCCCGCGGGTTTGGCTCCCGGGCCGGTTGGCTTCCGGGGGTCATCCAGCGGCCCCGGGGCCGCCAACTGTTCGACGTCAGCCTGGATGGCCGGATAGTGCGACGCCATCGAAACCAACTACGTCCCCGCTACCCCACGGCACCGTCCTCTTCCACCACGGCACGGCCATCCACTTCTTCCTCTCCTTCCCTGCCACCTCCACCACTCCTGCCGTCTAACCGTTGCTCAGGGACAGTTACAGCGCCACCAACGACGCCACAACCTGTCGGTCGCTCCGACACCCTTCAGCCGCAGCCTCTCGACCACCTGCGGGGACCATCTTCAGCGCCCCCCGTACAGCCCCCGGCCATCGACGCCGACGAACCGATGCCGTTAGCTCCACAAGTACCTCCACCACAACCTGCACCACGACGCAGGTCGGCACGCATCGCCAGGGGAACAGCTCCGTACTCCCCTGGAGGTAGCCTTCATAGTCTGCTCCAGGGCGCCGCGGCAGACGACCTCGCAGACGTCGCAGACATCGCTTCCCCCCCCCCCCCCGGGAGGGAGGTATGTTCAGTCTGCCAGTAAAGGCCCCTGCCAGGCAGACCTCACACACAACGCGCCTGCACGCCGGGATACATATACGACTCCAAACAGGCGCAGAGACATCAAAACAAACCAGGAAAACAAATAGAATCATCTAGAAGCTAAGTGGGACTATTTCTTACAGAGGTCGCCGTACTACCACACAACGGAATTCCTGCGCCAGGCCGCCTATATAAGCGTAGCCGGCCGCTCCACCGCCAGTTCCGGCCTGACCGCGGAACCAGCTTCAACTACAGAAGACCACCGGAAGTTCGCGAGAAGTAGAAGCCGTCTCTCTCTACCCCGGATCAGGACCAGGCTAAATTTCTCGACGGTCATCCGCTAACTGTACCACATTTGTTATTGTTTACCAGTGTTTGTGTACATAGTAATAAACCTCAAGGAACCATTAAGTGTAGTTCACTTCAGTATCATTTTCTCGAGGATTCACAAAGTAAAAAAGTTTTTACAAGCACAGAAAAGAACTTTTAGGACTCTACATAGGGTAAAATCAAGAAATTCTTGCAGATAAATCTTTAAAAATCTCAATATTTTTGCAACGACTTCGCATGTTCTTTGTCGTTGAACGTTTCATTATGTTTACATAAAATTGATAGATACCCAGTTTCAACACAAGAAACAAAAATAAGTTGTTCAGAACATAAAACATCACAATCATTGGTACAAAGAGGAGTAAATTATTGTGGGACACATCTCTTTAATAAACTTCTTACCGAGGGTGGTAGGCGAGTAGTTAACGCTCTGGCCTCGCATTCGGGAGGACGGAGTTTCGAATCCCCGTCCAGGAATCCAGATTTGGACTTTCCACGGTTTCCCCACATCACTCCAGGCGAATGCCTGGATGCTTCCTTCAAATGGCCATGGCCGAATTCCTTCCCGTTCCTTGTCCCCAGTCCAATCCCGCCTTTAATGACCTTCACGTTGACGAGGCGTAAATAATCTCGATAATAAAGATGTTTTTAAAGAAAAAACTGAGGGATTACATTATTGGTAACTCCATCCACTCCACTCAGCAATTTACAAAGAATTAACTGTATCTGATATGCCATTTGCAAAATTCTGTTGTAAAAATTATTGTTATTTTCTTTCATTGCTCAACATATAATACTATTTCTCAATTGTTATTTATCTTTTATGTACTCTTATGTAGATTAATCATGTCATGTTCTCATCAATTTCTTCGCGTTTAGTTTGATCTGAGTTGCAGTGATATGTTTGAATGATGAGTGGAGTTGTTTTTAAATTTCATTTAGACTGCTGCCAAACATTTAGTTTGCGAGGAGTATTTTCCCTCGTCGATGAAATTTTTGTACTTTACATTTTACCTCTGTTGTAAGTTTATGCGTCAAATGGTTCTTATTCTTAATATTTGTAAATGTTTTGTTTATTAATTCGTCTATGATAGCTGTAGCAGATGTGCATCGAATGAATTGTGATGCTACCCCTTAACTATATTTCTGAGTTTTATGCTTCACGTTTATGTGTTTATTAAATTAAACCGTTAAATTCAATAATGTTTTATTCTTATACCTGTATTTCTGTTATTGAATTAGTTTTAGAAGCTAAAAGCGTTTCCGGTGTTTCGTGATATTGCACCCTTATGTGTGTACCAATGTTTATTGCCTTGTTGCGTGTTTTCGTTTTGGCGTGGAGTCTTGTAAAAAATGTGTTTGTTTTTTCCATGATTACATATTGATTTCTATTTTTCCTTGTTAATATGCTACTGTGCATAATATTTTGAATTACTTTGTGTACATCTCCTTGGCTGTCATGTCTGATCCATCCTGTGCAACATACACCTCATTTCTGTCACTTTATGACATATTTCCGGTGATGGGAACTTGTATGGGTCATCGTCTCTACAGTAATTAGTCTCTGTATATGTAGAAAATGTTTATTTTCATCAATTAATTTATAAGCAATCTGTAAGCAGATAGTATCATAAGTTAACACAATGATTTTTCCGATAAATACCATTCAAAGACTTAATGTTTACATCCAGCAACAGCGTTTATAACTGACAGTGTGTAAATACACTGAAAATTGAGTTTGGTAAAAAGTTCTTCTGTCACTCACCAAAGAAGATCTGTTATGTCATTGTGTTAGAAAAACCCGGCCTTCCAAGAGTAATGACACTGACACCAGACTCAAACACCCTGTGGTCATCTCGTATTAATGACAGCTGCAGGTATGGGGACGCTACTTCTGCGCGGCGCTGGGTAACGAAGGGGTCTGTTTGCTCAGTGTGTATGCACTACCACCTGTTTGTGACTACCTCCTCCGTCAGCAAGTCGCCGCCAGCGCTTGCCAACCCGTTTTCATGACGTCAGTGTCAATACCTGTCTCGCCTGCAGGTCATTTCCCTGTGTGTCTCTGCACTCTGCATACTCCGTTTATATAGCCGTGCACTGTGCTTAGGCAAACAGGACAGCTGCTGTGACTTTACATCCAGAACCAAGGAAAATAACAAAGGAACGGTGCTACTAATATTTATTTTAGAAAATTAATGCTTGTAACAACCAAGCTTTGGACAACCTTCCATGGTACTTCCGTATTTCACTGACTGTCATAATTAATCTGAGGGTCATATCAATTACAGAAAAAGTGTAAATTTTCCTTTATCTTATAATCAGAGAAATAGGCAAAAATTCCAAAGTCCAGTGCAATATTGCGCTGTTTAAATCGTAAACGTGCTTCATTCTTTATATTCTATACAGTTAATCAAAAAAAGAAAGGCATAGGCCTGGAACGTTGTTGCTAATCATAAAAAGAAAATTACTATTTTAAAAAACTTTTTCCTCTATATTTCAAGGATATACTTCTTCCTTTGTACATTCCTTTCATCAATTTCATCCTGCATTATGGAAGTTTTTTTTTTAATTAAGACCTCTTTGTCACTGATCTATCGATTTGTAATCCATGATGTTATCAGTTTAAAATGAACTTAAATGACTAATCAATATAGAATCGCTGAAAATTATCATGAAACTAGAATAAAAATGTTGAAATTTAATTACTAAAAATATTATGTAATACTATAATATTTCCGTTAGTAAGAAAATTGTTTGTCATTCGCATGAAATAATCTGCAAAAATCCATATAGAAAGTCTTCTAGTGATTCATAAATAACTAAGTAAGATTAAAAAAAGTGTCAGACTGTTAACAGATTAAAAGAAAGTATTCTAAACGTATACTTACCTTGAGGATATGGATAAAAATATGATCCAGAAAAAATATTTGTTTAAAAATTTCTTAGTAAGTGTGGATTTTTATCCGATCATAAAGATAGAAATAATACTCTCAAGAGAAATTGGAAGCGTATTTTTTAGTCATTGAAAGGAGTTATCAAAATATAATAATAATTTGTGATGTACAACTTTTTTTGAAAATAAATTTGGAGTTAAAATTATCATTTCATAAGTTGTGTCAACAAAAAGTCATAAAATCATAAAGCAAAGACTTGATTACGATATAAATCAAGATAAGTTGAGTTGATTACAAGACGAGATAGTGTGTAATTCTAAATTTTTTACTACGTATACCAAACTTCGTTGAATAAAAGAAGATTTAAAAATTAAAACTCTTAATAGTACATATTTACTGGAATCTCATTTCCTATCTTACTTTTACTTTATCTAAAAGCATTGAGAGCTACATTTCTTCTGTGAAATGGGTTTTTGGTGAAAGAGCCATACCCGACATGTGCACATACTAACGGGAGACAACGCACGCAGGTGCATTTGTGAAATGTGTTACACGAAACAATAAAATTCTGTTTCGTAATTGCTGTGTTCCACCGCCCATAAATGATGAAAGTAAGTGCGCTCTCGTCAGAGGGGGGAATGGAAACGAGAATCAGATTTACGCTTACCTGAGTTTTAATTACGCACCTTTTGCGCCCAGTTTGTACCGCCGTTCGTCAACACGCACATGGAAACAAACTCATACGTTGCCGAGAGAACGGACCGGTGAGTTCGCAACTCCACACGCAGGAAAATCCTCGACACTCGTTTTCCCAGATTAAAGTACGTACAGTGCCCGGCACGAAATATTGTTACTGATGGTGGGACTGCAGCTGAGAAATGGTTTAAGGTAAAAGTTTCTAAACCGCCCTTTTTCTGCAGTGCACGTGAAGTGTCTGAATTTTGTATTTGCTGTTAACTTTGATACAGGATTGGTGCTTATGTGACCTTGGCATTTGATGGTAATGTATTTGAGAGCACAAGTTTTATCTTGCAGTCAAACCGATAATTGAAATACGTCTAACAACTTGCATTCCACATCTTATATTACCCAAACGTTTCTTTTGTAATTTAAGTCAGTAGATGCCAATGCTGTGGACATTGAAATCTGAAACATACACGAAAACAAACTGTCTTAAAAATATCACCTTTCTCAAAGAGGTAGTGAGTTTGTTGAATCGCAGTATTTCAGTTCTGTAGTACATGACAGTACTAGAATTCGGCAACTACAATACAATTCTACAGAACTTCTATACTGATTAGTAATATTCGAGGTATTTTATAACGGCTGAAATTGATTACTGGATAATTTCAATGATAGGTTCTTCATGAACGCTATATACAGTTGTAAAGGATTACAGTTGAGATCGTCTTAAATTATTAGGACAAAGTAAATGTTTATGGAATTGGAAGTAAAGGTACCTACTGGTTAGTAAGTTACTGTATTGATTTGTGGAACAAACAAGAGCAGTTTCAACACTTTCAACAGCTCACCGGATCATTTTCTGTTGTCATAGAGGTGACCATTATAATAGCCTACTGTTAATGCTTTCAAACATAGGATTTTCAATGGGGTTTCCTAATGCTCGGGACCGGTTCATATTTAATGTTTTTTTCACACATAGCGAAAAAAAAGGAAGTATCTTATATGAACCTCATGTATGTCAGTACTCATTATTTCTTCTCATAGAATGTAGAGCATTTAATCGTCTTACGACATTAATGATTTTCATTAGTAAAATATGTACATTAAAAGTTTAAACCATGGCGAATTTGACTACCCAAGTCTGAACAATCATACGCCCATATCGAAGTCGCTGAACAGCTTTCGAGTTTGAGTTGGGCGCTGTACAGAAATTTTTACCTCATCGGAATACCTGGGATAGCAACCAGATACACATTTTCTAATGATAAGATGTCCAGATCTCAGAATCGACGTGTTCCAATCAGATCTTCAATCATCCAGCGATAATGCCACTGCATTGGAAAAAAAAAATACTTTGTATTTGGTGATGTAATCAACAGGAGAAGAAGATTAAACCAGGTACTTAACCTCACACACATTTAACTACACATACCAAAGTTCAAAGCATGTTCAAATACACGATTTAATTCTTATTCCTAATTATGTAATCAAAGGTAGCATATAGAAGTCGTAATTTTTAACTAAATTTATTGAAAAATATGATCGTAATTTTCGATAGCATAGCAATGTGTAGTCTTATTTTGATACTAAAATCTCTATTCTACTGTTCCTTTGTCATAGTGTATGTAATTTCACGTCTCTTTCCATTTCATATCAGTTTGAAATAATTTTACAGCTGTCTCTAGTTCCCCAGCCATTCTTGTTTTTTAAAACTGTACTTCAGTGTCAGCTCTTTGCGTGCATGGAAGTGCTACTAAATACTTATCAAATGTACTACTAAACAGTTAAGAATCAGCTATGGTGATTAAAAAACTTAATAATTTTTTGTAAGAATATGAAAACGTTTTTGAGGACCTTAAGTTAATTATTTTCAAGTTATAAAATATTCTTTGAAGTGCAAAAGAACTAAAAATTTTGATGGTCCTTTCCGCAGCATTTAGTGGATTTATCACAAAGCGTATTAACACAGCGTTTTAGAGTTACGTTGTTTTAGTGGACGGTGTACTATCCGTGTTGCATGAGCTAAACGACAAGCGTGTGCACTCCCCCAGCAAAACACGAGGCCTCGGATCATTTTACAGTGTTGTACATGATACGAGAGGAGACTTGTAACTAGCAAGCACTCGTGGTGCATGTAACACCAGTACGGTCAGGTGCATATCTGGCAGATTACTCACCCCCCCCCCCTCCACCCCCGACACGTGCAGCACCCGCGCGGTAAGAGTAAAGAATGAAGCAATAAAAACCATAGAGGATGTGGGAAATTCGTCCATCACTGAGAGCACATCTCACGCAATTGTTTGTGACAATACATTATGAATTTTTTATCTTCATCAGTGAATCTGATTTTCACTCTCAAGATTTGATTAAAATTAGTTATAGACATACGAGTTTATTCCTTTTAACGGTCTTAAGACATCAGATAATAAATTAAAAGGGATGTGAAACGAAATTAGAGGATGTATTCTAAACAATATCGTTTAAATGTTAAGGAGACTTTTTTTTTTTTTTTTTATCTCAAGCAACATTGAAATCAGTTTGTCCATCTCTGCCTGGAAAAAAGTGCTATGTAAAACCCTATCATCATTTTAAG
>JARYHS010011680.1:0-39023 GCA_031002005.1 Vandiemenella viatica
AGCAGTTTTAACAACTAAGCTATGAATTATAGCAGTAAAGAGAGGAGCGAAAGATGGGTTCATGGAGAACACTGAAAAATTTATCTAAATATTTCTATTACTAAGTTAGAAAACTAAAGGGAATGGGAGGTACTCTAACGGTTTTGGATAAGGAAGAAATTACTGAGGATCAGGAAAGGGACGAAATCTAAACTAACTGGTTTAATGAGATCTTTGGGAATTATCTTTCAGGGATGGAAGTGTATAAATCAAAGAAATGGTTTCTTCATTTAAGTTGAATTGAGCAGACTAAAAGTCTGAAATATATACTGCGGATATTGTGTAGAAAATAAGAAACCTATAAAAACTCAAAGGAGTCAATGTGACTGATGTTACTTGAGATTTATTGAAGATAGGAAGAATAGACATGTTATTTAGATTGAGTCCGGAGAGTTGTTGCTTAGCGATAGTAATGCCAGTCCAAAAAAACAGGGCAACAAACAGGGTTAAAATTTACAGGTCGATTAGTTTGATGTCAGTGTTAGACAAATTGTTTGAGTGACTAATATGAGTGACCACATGAGAAATTTCATTGAGGAATGAAACAGGTTTATAAATCAGCAACATAGGGATGAATATTCATATTTGATCTTCGGTGGGCTATATGCTAGATATTTCGGATAAAATGGACAAGGGAGTAAAAATTGATAGCGTAGCACTAGATTTTTTTAAGGCATATGACAGAGTGAGCCATAAAATGGTATTTACTAAGGTAAAAACCATTGTAGTGAATGGAAAAAAGGAACTTGCTGGGTAGACGAATTCTTAAAAGGTAGAAAGCAAAGAGTAAGGACAGGGAATGCAATATCAAAAGTAGTGGAACTAAAAATGAGAGTGCCATAGGGTGGCGTTTTGACACCATTGCTGTTCATTATTCTAATAAATGTTTCTTTTTACTGATTTACAGTCAAAAGTAGTTTAACTGAAAATGACGTAATTGTATACAAAAGGATCAAAACGAGAGAGGTCTCTAAACAGCTTCAGGGTGACATAGCTGGGTAGGTTTAAGGAATAAGGGAGTGAAAAAATTTCTTTTACAGGTAATTGAATCGGGGATTGTTATACATGATCAGAGAAAGTGCTGAGCGATCTGGTGGCTCAGTTGACTAAGATGTTTGACTGAGAAACGGAAGGCCCCCGGTTTCGGCTGGAATTTTTAAGATCTTAAAGCTGATATTCACGCTGGCAAAAGTTTGCTTTGTCATGTGAAGTACGCTAGGACGATCTGTGGCTCAGATTCCACGTAAAACTGTAGGTCCCCTATACCTGGTAGGAATACCAGGTTAAGTTAGAGTAGCCAAGATAGAGGCACATGAGCGGCATATCGAAACTCAGTCAAACGGCGGCCGAACTACCCTAAGAGGAAGTGCTGAACAAATTACCAAAATCACTGGAAGCATTTAAAATTTCTAAAGATAAAAAGTATATCTTCTTCTTCTCCTTCCTTTTCCCAACATTTGGGCTCGGCTGTCTTGATGAGTTTCCTCCACCTTTCCTGGTCTACAGCGTCCTCTTCTTTCATTCCTGAGTCCTTCTTAATCATATCCTTACACATTATCCTTGGTCCCCCTGTGGATCTCTTTCCTACGGATTTCTTTATTGGCTCTTCCTCACCTCTTCTCATATCATGATCGTACCAGCTTAGTCTTCCCTCTCTGATGACTTCACTAACGCTAGCCACTCCATATATTTTTCTTATCTCTTCATTTCGAAGGCTGTCCCTCACAGAAATACTTAACAGCCATCTTAGCATCTTTATTTCCCACCTCTCCAGTGACAGCGTAAAGAGAAAAAGAATATGAGATAGGGAAATGCGAAAATAAGTGTACACGTATTTAAATTGTACTCCCTTCTTGTAGTGACCCTGTCAGCTGATCGTCAAGAGCGGACAGGGTAAACTTCCACTGGAGCTGTGGATAACCGCCGAGCGTAGAAGTCGACCATGGTTCGATGTGAATATTCGTCATAGGTCCCTAATGCAATATCTGACAGCAATTAAATTGAATTAAAATCATACTGCGAAGGAGAAGATTTAGCCAGAGCAGTAATTTGAAGATACATGATTTATTTTCAGGAAAGTAATGGAAACCCATAAAAACTTAGAACCCTTTCAGGAGTACGTTGTAATAATTTTTTCTTGGAGTGAAGACACATGCTAATATTCACTCTCAACTCGCAGCTGTTTACTGAATTTAAGCACTTATAAAAGTTAATAAGGAATGTATTTTTTAGACGTGTTAATAATATTGTTGTATCAGGTTCGGTGTTTTTCTTCAATTTTAATTTCATTTAAAATTTCCGTTAGCTGACTTTTCATATTTTAAATTATTCAAACCAGATGCGAGCAGATTTTTTTTTTTTTTTTGTTAAAATGGCATTCGTCCGTGTTAGCCATTCAGCCAGCTCAATGTTGTTTGTTTCTCTTACAATGTACAGATTACTTATGAGTATGATTATTTTTTCTAATGTGCAAGGACGACACAAGACGAACACAACACTTAATTAAAACCACCCATGCCCCAGGCCGGACTCGAACCGGTGACCCCTGCAACGAGAAGCAAGCACGCTACCCCTACGCTGCCGGGGTCGGCATGCGAGCAGATAATTGCTAAACTTCATTGACCATAAAATTCACGTAGTTGTGTTCAGAAAAATATCTGCAATAAACGATCAAACGAAAAATAATCACAACGAAAGTGTAATAACTTTCAGGAAACTCAGAGACAGCCTGATATTACTGGGATCTACTGCAAGTATAAACTTTTTTTAGATTTTTTTTGTGTTCATGCTTGTCGTTTTGTTCGAGCATCACCTGAACACATTCTGACGTAGTTTTGACAGTTTGACCTAAAATTTTAGTGTTGTCTGATCATGTCATGTCAACTGGTGACGTAACTAGAAATTAAAATCGGTTAAGAACATTATTTTTTTGGAATCACATATAAAAACAATTCAGATGTGTATGATTTAAGCACACAATCTCACTCGACGGCGGATCATGAAATTAAAATCTGTAGTCAACAATAAGCTTTTAACTACAATATGCCCTGAATTAAAAGCTACTGAACGTATTTTGATAGCATTTTCCATGCTTGCAAGCTTACGAGCTTACTTAAAATGTTAAGCAAACATCAGCACGCTACCTCATGTTGGGAGGAAGAAGAAAATTTAAATCTGATTAAACCATTAGCAGAGAAATACATACATTCATTAATAGCCTGAATTTCCTGAAACGAACAGCAGTAAGAAATGTATATTTAAATAAGACTGAAATTAATTAAATATATGCATATTGCTGTCAAAGAAGACAGAGGTCACTGTTTTTATTTTTTTGCTTTTGGTAGTACGCCACGTCGACTTCGAGGTCATTAGAAGCGCGAAAGGACGGGGGACAAGTAACGTGAAAGAATTAGGCCATTGCCTTTTGGAGTAACCATCCCGGCATTTGCCTGGAATGATCTGAGGAAACCACGGGAACCCCAAATCTGGATGGACGACTGGGATTCGAACCCGTGTCCTCCCGAATATGAAGCCAGAGCGTTATCGCTCACCCTGCACACTCGGTAGAGTTCAGTTATTTTCTTACTTATGGTTGAGTTAGTTTCACTTGTCACCGAATAAATCTGGTACACGTGGATAACGTCACCATCAAAATTTAATTATCCTTTAAGTTTGCTAAGAAATTTAAATGTCTTTCACCACTTTTGAATACCGCCGAATCCTAAGAGAGCTAATTATAATCGCGAACAAGTTGAAAGAGCTAGCTTAAGCAACCAAAACGTCCCATTTGATAGCGAGCAGCTTCAGGGTCCAATCGATATGAGTATTGGTGTTCTTTTCATTCCCAAAATTAAAGTCTGACCGTGTATTGGGAGGCGAATCAAACTCCATCTACCGCCGCGGCGTGAAAACTGCAGACTTCATACAGCCGGCTATTAGGAAACTCGGTTGACCTCTTCACTTACTATTCCGAAATACTGGAATCGTATTTTCTTGAACAAACGCAATTCACTCGACAGTATTTTGGATAATACACAGGAAGGTTTCTATCGTTCTATTACTATTAAAAACGTCTAGCAAATTCGTAAAATGGTTCTCAACTTCCAGTAGAGAGAGTTAGAGAAAAACACCATCTCATAGATAAAACTAAGAAAAAACATCTAACGATACGTTCATATTTCCGAAAGTATTAAACTAGACGATGTGATAGGATAACGAAATTGGATACGTTTGTCAATATTATACGACTAATCCTAGTCAGTTAGTTATAATTCCTTTCAGTCAGTCAATACCTGAAAACTATTAATGGTCCGATTTCTTTGGTTAACTATTGGCTGATTCGATCTTGTGGAGTGCCTACGTTCAGACCACCATGGAGGGCAACATATCTCAACTTTACTAAATGGTTAATAGGACGTTTGAGAATTACCAGAGTGTCTGCTAAGTTCTGAACCTTTCGGCATCAGAAAGCAACTCCTTTACACAGTATTTCACTGTTGAATACACTATAGAACTTCTCTGCGAATCGCAGCCGGATTTCTTGGTTTCATCAAGCATCACTACTTACAACACACATACGTATTAAAAGTACTAGAAAATAAATGAAAACAGACGGCTAATACTTTTCGTGAAGAAATTTTTACTCCTTGCAGCAATAATAATTTCCCAAAGCATTAATTATCAGGTGACAGAATCATCAACTGTCACGATATACCTTTATTTTTACTTAAAAGAACACCTATTACCGCTGCTTCACCCACGCATACCTTGGTGTGCGTAGTAAAGCGTTCGCCTATTATAATGCTTCTAGTAGCAAAGCATAAACGTGTGTAATATAGTATCTAAGCAACATTAACCGCAAATTAAATTCGACAATGTCGTGACGTTTATTGGTGTGTTAATCTTTGAAGTAGCATTTTCGATGTATTCTAATATACTATACTTCAGAAGACTAAAGAAATAAATAACCAAAGTTATTTAGTGAAAAACTAAAATTAACAGATCCAAAAAATGGAGTGTTTATCGGTGTTGTGGGCTGATTTTATTGGGTATGTCATATAGGAGTGTTCGTCTGTGACAACTATCAGTTTTTGATACGAATGTTTTTTTTTTTTTTTTTTTTTTTACGCCTCGTCGACGGCTAAGGTCATTAGAGGCGGGATGGGACTGGGCACAACGAACGGGAAGGAATTCGGCCATGGCCTTTTTGAAGGAAGCATCCCGGCATTCGCCTAGAGTGATTTGGCGAAACCATGGAAAACCCAAATCTGGATGCCCGGACGGGGATTGATCCGAATGAATTAACACGTAGAGCTATAGCATATGCCATAGATTAGACCAACGGCTAGCAAACCACGGACCATATCTGATCCATCCCTGTTTTCAATTCGGTCTGCTGAGTTAATACTGTATTTACACGGGAAAGTTGAAATTAAATAAGCTATAAATAATGAAGATAAAAATGGACGGTTAAAATCGTATTCACCAGATTTATACCTGTATTGGAGCCTACATACTTGTGTAAAAAGACATGTTCAAGAATGAAATATGCAAAATCTCAACACAGGTCGTTATTAACTGATGACTCTTAACCGGCAGCTTTAATGATAGTAATTACTAGTTGGAAAATAAAAATGATGAAATATTGTATCAGAAGAAACAATTTCATTCTTGGCATTGGTTCACTAAGAACATTTTTTCCTGTATTTTTAAGTATCAGCAATAGGGTGTACAAATATTGTGTGTGTAAATATAACTTTAAAAAAAAGGTTTTTTTTTTTGCTTTATGGGTAGAAATGTCTACCAAAACAATAGATCTATTCGAGTTTGCAACCTGTTTCGCCGACGCTGATTTATATATATATATATATATATAAAAGATCTGGCCCTTTTCTTTAAAAAGAAGTTTGCCTGCTCACCCCTGAGCTTGGCCCTAAGTCTTCATACCGGGAAAAATCCAATTTGATTCGGTAGTTTTTGTGTCGTGCCTGAGAAAAAGCGACAGACAAATGTAGCATGTTTACAGTTTTATAATAATACTTGTACAGATTACTTTCGGCCTCTACGAAGTCAGCTAATTTTAAGTTGTTAAATTAATTGTTAATTCATCCTCCTCTTAAAATTTTTCCACTCCACACATTGGTATCACAGGATAAACATAGCAGTTAATCAAGACAATCATTACTGAGATGAATTTCAAGCCGCATGTTTTTCTTTTTATATTATTATTATTATTATTATTTTTAGGAGGGAAAGGACTGGTGGCAAGGAATTGGAAGGAATACGGCCATGGCCTTTTGAAGGAAGGAAAACCCAAATCTGAATGGCTGGACGGGGATTTGAACCCGCGTCCTCCCGAATGCGAGGCCAGAGCGTTACCACTCACCCACCACTCTCGGTAGGCCAAGTCCTTGCAACGTGACACTTGTGGTCCTGCCATGGCTTGCCCTAGTGATAACAACCTGCGTGTTAAGTTACAGTGAAATACAAAAAGCAAACTACTCTAGATGCGAAGATTGAGTAAAGGACCTACCACTTTGCGACCGTATATCTGAGCTACGAAGTGACACAGAAACGCGTGAGTATTATCACTGAACACAATAAATAGCCTTCAAAGAAAAAGTATCTCTGCTAACCGAACGAGAAATTTAATTTGTTGATACAATTCTACGCTCAGTTCCAGATTGTCATCAGTTTTATTCCGTCTCCCAAGGTATAACAAATTTTAATTAATTGTAATGTTTATCTGAAGTATCTTTGGTGTAATGTATAGCAGGTGTATACACTTATGGCGGAAATTTAAAGTTGATTGAGCAAGTTGTGTGACTTAAAAATAAGGGCACATTTTCTCACAGACCCCAACTTTTCAGTAATTACGAAAATTCCACTGCAGGATCAGTCACAATCTATATTCAAAAATCTTTCTACAGATAATGCGGATAAATGCAGTTAAATAGTAGATAACTCAACACATAAAAGTCTTCGGGTGTCCGGTTTACATTTTCGTGTATAAAGATGACGTGAATTAACGTGTGCGCTGCGAAGTCTGATATTCGTGAAATTACAGCAAGTATCACCTTTACTCTTGTCCCGAAAACGTGCTGACAATTTTAACGTCGATACCAGATGGTGTGCATACTGATTAGAAAAAGCTCCACCTCAGGTTAAAGATTTAATCGCGCCAATACAAAATTCCCGTAGTTTTAAATACAATCGATAAGTCAAGAAAGACATTAATAGAATTCAACTGATCATGGAATATGTGCGAATTAAGTACTTAAATTGAGAATCAGCAACCGAGCGGGGCGGTGTAACGGTTAGCGTTCACGCCTCGCATTCGGGAGGACGGCGGTTCGAATCCCCGTCCGGGCATCCAGATTTGTGTTTTCCATGGTTTCCCCAAATCACTCCAGGCAAATGCCGGGATGCTTCCTTCAAAACGCCATGCCCGAATTCCTTCCCATTCCTTGCCCCCATCCTTGCCCCCCATCCTTGCCCCCCATCCTTGCCCCCCATCCTTTCCCGTCTCTAAAGACCTGGATGTTAAAAAAAGACGTAAAGCAGTTACAAAAAAAAAAGAGAATCAGCATCTCTAAACCACACTGTTCAACACAGTGCAGGAGTGTAATAGCCTCAGAGCGTAGCCGGGTAATTCCAAACAGTTCTATGCAACACTACCGCGCCTGGAACCGACACCTGCAGTTGACGTTAAACTAAAACTGTTTGCACCGCATAGTATAATTAATGTTCCCTATGTTCTTTGTAAATTTTGTAAACCTTATTTGCCATATATTAAACTAATACCAGAAGAATATGTTTTAGGCTTTACTCTTATTACACTTGTATGCAAATATAAAAACAATTGCAGTCCTGAGTTTTGCTCAGAATAACTAAATCTTTCACAACATGTAGGAACAGGTAATGAACATTATCGGCATTACTAAATTAACCTGTCACTTTTTAAAAAGAGAAAAGTATAGCTTAAAAGCAAACCGAACATACAAACAAACATTTCATATTAGGTAACTCGTTGCAAGGCTAATACCTAGACTTCAGTAAAGAATTTTATTCCAGAATTTTCTTTAACTAACTGCTGCGTATCTCGATGAACACTGATTTAGTGAAGTTGGACTGAAAGAAGCGAATTTTGACTAAGATGATGTGGAGAATCGATATATCCGATGCTGAAACGTAAGACAACAGACGCTTAGATGCAGAATGGTGGTACGACGAGTCTACTGTTTTTTTTCTTTTGTTTTACGCTTCGTCGGCGGCTAAGGTCGTTAGAGGCGAGATGGGACTGGGGACAAGGAACGGGAAGGAATTCGGCCATGGCCTTTTTGAATGAAGCATCCCGGCATTCACCTGGAGTGATTTTGGGAAACCATGGAAATCCCAAATCTGGATACTCGGACGGGATTCGAACCCGCGTCCTCCCGAAAGCTAACAAATACAGAAGTAAACACACAAAAACGACATTAAAATAAAATAACGTGGTTTGAAAACTGATTAAACTTTATTCAACCGGAAGATCTGCCCTACTGAATTTCAAATCAACATAATTCTGGATGAATCGCCATAATACTGACGGCTACGCGCCCAGCAATGGGTCTGCCTCTCAAACGAGACACATTCTTCGCGTAAAAATGAAATCGCGTATGACACTGTTGGACAGGAGATCCAGAAAAATTGTTCGGCAGCCAGGTGACAGTTTTCGATTCGACTCGCAACGTGCCTAACCTGTATCCTACCGGGTATAGGGGACCTACAGCTTAACAGAGAATCCGAATCATGCCAGAGCGGAAAACCTGGTTAAAGGTCTCCGAAAATTACAGCCGCTACCAGGATTTGAGCCAGGGACCTTTCGTTCTTCAGCTAGATGCCATAGCCACTGAGCCAACAGGCCGTTCTCTCCCGTATATACTAAATTGTACGGTAAGGTATTAGTTAGCGCGTAACTGGTCAGACCGAGAGTGGTGGGTGAGCGGTAACGTTCAGGCCTCGCTTTCTCGAGAACGCGAGCTCGAATCCCAGTCCGGCCATCCAGATTTGTGAAGCCCATAGATTCCCAAAATCACTCCTGACGAATATCGGGAAGGTTCCGTCAAAAGACCATGCTCCTTCCCGTTCATTGCCGCTAGTTCCTTCCCTACTCGACGTGGACAAAGTGTAAATTCAGAAGCAAAAGAAAATAGTTCGGTCGGTGAGTGAAGCCGTCCGGGCTAAGGAATCGGAAGGACCAAAGTCCGAAAGCCAGACCAGCGTTCTAGATTTCGATGTTTTACGGTCCATTTTAGGCAGGTGTCTAGATGGTTCCTTAAAAAGGCCGGTAACGAGTTCCTTGTCTCTAATTACCCCGTTGTCGACGAGGCATAGAGCCCTAACTACAAAAAAAAATTGTGTTTAAGACTACAAGGCAGAAGTGATACTTATTCAGATAGTCGTAAATATTCTAAAAGATTAGAGGATTTCGATAGGTTTGATAATATTAATAAGATATTTTTATGGAAATTCAACTTTTTTTCGGTTCCCATACATAATACTTTAGAAATGAAGCAATCGATTTATGGTAACTGAATTGAGAAATATGCAATGTGACTGCAATTTCTCGAGTAATCTAGCGACACAATCCGACAGATAAGCTTCACATGTAGTCACGATTACATTGCTTCACTGTTGTGAACACGAAAGAAGTACTATTTCAATAGTTGTTCCATTTTCTTTGTCACGTGGAGTAAAGTAACTCATTTTTACTCTATTACAGTGTAACATTCTTGTACGCTCGGTAACGTCTGTTATATCACGTATTTCCACTACACAGCTAAATCACTGCCCATTTAACGCATCATTAAAATAAGTTTCATTAAAAAAATACCGTATTTCCTGCGTCATTAAATCGTTCCAACAAGTAATGACTGCTTAATTTATTTATACGAGTGCTGCGTCACAGGTCAGCCCCATTGAGAGCCGCCGCTTGTTCTCACTGCGCTCCGACTCACCGGCGTGGCTCAGCCGCCGCGACGCCGTCCCGCGATGGCGCTGCGTTATCAGCTGGCGTCGGTCCCTGTTGCGCCGCGGTCAGCCCCCCACTGGCGACGCTACCGCAGCAGCCTCTGACACCAGCGCCGCCACCGGGATGCAAGGTGCGCACGCCCCAAACACTCAGCTGCGGCAACTGTCGCTGTTAAACAAAAACCGGACATAAGGATTTTAACGGGCCTTAAGTCACTAAAACCTTTCAACGAGACTAAAGAGGTAACGGAAGTCATAACATTTCTTCTCCTGTCACGTTTCACCTAGTGCCCTTTAGTATCGTCCACTTAGTAGTGGATTACGGCATTCGCTTTAAGGTTGTAGTATTTAATAAGAATGTTCCGTATCATAACTGCTAGCGCCTGGTCCCGAGGCTCATAATTTCTGACAAGGGCATGCGTGCTTTAAATTGGTTGTCTTCTGTTGTTTATACTGACCAAGACAATATTTAATTTAACTATGATGGAGCGCTTGCTCCAGTGGCAATCCATTTTTTCCCTTTATTTCCCACGTACCTTTTTCCTCTACTAATTTCAGCTATAAATTCTTTTTGTATTATTGGTAAATTGTTTATCATTTCTTTTGGTAATTTATTATAATCCCTGACCATGGAAAATCCAAATCTATGCCCGGACGGGGATTCGAACCAGCGTCCTCCCGAATGCGAGGCCAGAGCATTAACCGCTCACCCGCTACTCACGGTCCTTACCTATGAAAGAAAATCTTCCCACACCCTTATGCCTGAAATCGAATACCGATTTGTGGTCATGGTCATCTTTTCCCTTCCATGCACTTCTTCTAATTCTTCTACCAAGATCATTCCACGCATCATCGCCGATATATGCCTAGTACACTATCATGGCTCTCTTCTCCATTCTCCTGTCTTCCAATGAAAACCATTCCAGCTCCTTTATCACATCACTTACTGACTGTGGTCTGCGGTAATTTCCAGAGACAAATCTAGCATCCGTCTTTGCACGCCCTCCAACTACTGCATTTAGAAGGGTCTACCAAATATTAACCAGATTTTTTAAATAGGAGCTTGATACTTAATGCCCGTTAATGTAGGATCAGTGCGTAGTTCGTACGAGTGCGTTGACACGCTAAATGCTACACGCTTGTTTCTTTTCTTGTTATCTTGGTTAGTTAATGTGGGGTTCACGTACTCGCCGGGCAACTAAAAGTTATTAAACTTTTACATCATGAATCATCGCACAGGTTTCGTGAATAGTTCGGCAATGATATACTCTAGATGGCAAATGTGTAACTGATTTATGTTCTGTGAAGATTAGATAATAGTTTCTAATCTCGTTCACGCACACTGAACCAACTTCACGTCGTAGACAAGCTTGCAAATTTAAAACATTATTCAAGACATGTAAATAATTTTTCGACCCCGGATACTATTCTAAACCCTTGGGCAATGTGAAAAATATGGCTATCAGATTCCGTTCCGTAGCGTATTGTTTCTACACGACAACGCTCGTATTCTTCCTCTATAATAACAGTAATAATAATGCGTATGGGAATATTGACCAGAAGATCTCTGGTTTGACAGAGTTTCGATTTGCCGCGCATGCACCCTGTAATCCTACTGGGAAAAAGGGACATAACTTTAATTTATTTTATTTCAATTGCACTCCAGTGTTAATGTACCTACACCCCTACCTTCCTACGTATTGATTTTTTTTCCCCACTTACGTACGACTGCCCTTTACGAATTGCAGTTTTAAATTCCTTCAGTGTTTTTGGTAAACTATCCATGACTTCCCTTGATTATTTATCCCAGTCTGTGACTCCCGTATCCACCAAAAAAAAAAATTGTCACTCCCCTTCGTCTGAACTTAAATGCCAGCTTATGATCATGGTCATTTCTTCTCCTCCATGTAGGACTCCTAATACTTCTACTAACATCCATCCATTACCGCGATTATAAGCCGTGAACAAACCAAACACTCTTTTCGCCAGTTTTCTGTCTTCCAGTGACTTTCAACTCAGCTCCTTCAGCACATTAGTTACTGATTGCATTCTGCGGTAATTTCAGCGAACAAATCTAGCTGCTCTGCTTTGTACCCCGTCCACATCCTGAATTTGATAACTATAATGTAGGTCTCACACCATTCCACCATGTTCAAGCAGTGGTCTGACCAAAGTTTTGTAACTCAATTCCCTCACTTCTCTGGTAATCCACTCACCACCCGCCCCAATAAATGAAGGACTTTGAAATCACTTCCTACCACTTGCCAAATGTGTCCCGCCCAATTGAATTTACTATCAAAATTTATTCCAAGATATTTAGTTAGGATCTTCAATAAGCGATTCCTTCCCTAACCTCCAATCACAAAAAATCTTACCTTTTTATCCGTGTACCTAATTAGCTGACTCTTCTTCGCATTTATTTTCATTCCATGTTGAATTACGCAGTTAGATATCCTCCTCATGTAGCTGTTCACAGGCCTCTACGGTTTAATCCCTCTGTATAAATTTATGTCATCTGTGAACAATTTAACTTTTGACTTCAACTCACCAACACAATCATTTATTAGAATAAAGAAAAGTGCTGGTCCAAATACACTACCCTGAGGCACTCCTATATTAACTTTTACCTCTTTCCATAACGCATTACCCACTATAACTCTTTGCTTTCTGACTTTTAAGAATTTCTTCACCCAGAAAGTCACTTTTTCATTCACTCCAATGGTTTTTTATCTTATCTACTACCATTTTATGGCACATTCTGTCAAATGCTTTGAATAGATTCAATGCTATACTGTCCACAGTTATCGTGGAATCCCACCAGACGGCTAGCTCCATCTGCTGCTGCTGTGGAAATAAAATTGGAAGAACTACACTGGATTGCGTTGTATCATAGTCCAGATTCGTCACAAAATTATTATCTTTTTTACCTTAATCCGTTAAAAAATATTTAGCTTGAAACAAATTTTCTAAGAGTAAAGTGGTACTGAACTCTCATTTTGTCCAGTAAATGAACGATTTTGAAACGATGGCCGTTACGAATTTAAAGCGAGACAGTCAATGTTAATTATAGATTAGGTATTTGTGTTTTTGTGAATTTTGCAAAAGTCGTGGGAAAAGAAGATACAAAATACATCCTGAGGGCGGTAGCACCACGGACGAAACGTCGTGACATTCATTTGTACTCTCGTGAGTCGTGTGAAATGTTTTCTGATGTTATTATGGCCGCATGATATGAAATAACAGACTAAACACAAAGGGCATTCGGAAACTGTTCGTGATTTCAAGATTCCTCGATGGTAGGGTTCGAGTGTCGCGTGGATCCCAGGTTGTCAGGAAGTCACTGTGCAAGTTAGTGGTGGCTCCATCATGGTGAGGGCTGTGTTTAAAAGGCATGGATTGAAGCTATCAGTGACTGGAAACGGTTATATTCAGCTACTTGGATACCATTTCTACAAATCATGGTTTTCATGTTCCCAAACAGTGGTAGACTTTTCCGGGACGAGAAGGTGCCATGTCACCGTTCCAAAATCGTTCACGATTGGTCTGAACAACCTGAATAATTCCAGCAAACCATTTGGGCACATAGATCGCCAGACACGAATTCAATCTAACAAATCTTTGACATGATTAAAAATTTACAGGCAATACTTTAACAGTTATGGACGGCAGTAGAGGACTGATATTTCTTCAGGGTACTTCCAACGAATTGCTGGGTCAACGTGGGCTGCTGTACTTCGTCGGTCAAAAGGGGGTCTCCACGATATTATGAGGTATCCCATAACTATTGGCACTTCAGTTTGTATTAATCAAATGAAGAGTTTTAAAAAGTCCCTTTCGCATTTGTTTACTCTTATGTAAACAGTAGTACATGCAGGACGGTAATCATGACCGTTCGAAATAACATTCTAATAACTGCTTTAGCCTGTTCCCCCAGAGGTCCGATTCGGAAAGTTGAAGCTGAAGAACATTTAAGTTCGAACATACCACGACATTCTCGAGGTTTATTTCAAAGCCTTCGCTGCTGAGTAATGCTTGTAGCTGGAAAGAAACGAGATGAAGAGGAGAATTACCGTATTACTAATTTCTGTGGAGAGCTTTATTCCAATAACCATTTTAAAATTTGAATTTTTACTTATGTTAACTGTTACGGAAATTATATGTTTCGCTACGATCTTAGATACAATCCTAACAAAAGTTTATGCTTCGTAACGATAATAACAGTTAATAGCGTGCGTTTGTGTAAATAAAAAATGTTTTATTGTGCCATCTAGGAAGAGATGTTGGCATTAATTTCAAGAGCTAAAAAATGTCGTCTCCATCGATTGTTAGATGGCATTTACAGTTTTTTGTTTCTCCACAAAAATATTTAGAATTAGAAAAAGAAAGGATAAAGCATTACTACACACACAAGATCCCCCGGCGCGAAGAAATGGGTAGATGGTGATAAAGTTGTCCATCTATCGAATCAGACTTCAATAAACCGGAAGATCAGGGCCAAGTTAGTAAGTTTACTGAGATTTAGTAATTATCTGTACAATTAGATTTAATAGTCGCACATTCGTTAGAATTTTATGCAAATAACTGAACCGCCGAATTTAGTCTCACAGAAAGAAAGTTTTTTTTTGTTTTAGCGTCCCACAAACCGTTAATTCCTTAATCGTTGGATACAACTTACATACACAAAACAATAAAGAAGACTTCCATGCACGACTTAGTGGCGTCTTCGAGAAAAAGTCAATCCTTGCATCTCATTCATAATCTCTTAAGAGAGAATTTCTTGTAACTTATTGTTTGAGCACAGAGACAAGCTAAACAGGAGAGAACTCCTCTTAACTGGTTGTCTGAGCACAGATACAAGATAAATTAAATCGGTCGGGCGTTATTTGAAAGTGTTAAACAACAGATACAAAACAAACACATTTTGACCATCTGAAATTAAAAATGCAGATCAAAATAATCATATCCAAGGAGCAGATGTGAAAGAATGGAACCGTTATTTCAGAATGCTAATCAAATACAAATCTCATAGTGACTAGTAAATGAAGTAAGCATACAGTTGTAATATTAGACTTTGATTTTTTAATTATTATTGTTTTATAGCATCATACAGACGTCAGGGCACAGTTTTTAACGCGCTATCCAACAGTAGGGCCAGTTTTTTATTTTTTATTTTGCTTTGGCTTTACTCCTCGTTGAGGTCGTTAGAGGCGGGAAAGGACTGGGACAAAGAAAAAAGGAATTCGGACACGGCCTTTTTGAAGGAACCATCCCGGTATTCTCCTGGAGTGATTTAGGAAAACCATGGAAAACCCAAATCTGGTTACCTGAACGGGGATAAGAACCCGCATCCTCAAGATTGCGAGACCAGATCGTTTCCACTAAATTTGAGCCAGAGATGCGAGATAAATGGCGTTTTGGGAAACATACGTTGCCACATTTGTGTTTATGTATGTGACGGGGAGAGGATAATGTTATTAACGGTAAGTGCGTGAATTGGTCTTCATTTTTCCATTACATTATACATACCTGAAAATGGACTCACTCGCTGCTGTCGCCAACCAGTGATATTATCTCCATCTAGCTACTTTAATTGTACATATTCTTTCCTCGAATGTATCTTAAATTTCGTAATTTTTATGACAAAGTCATTTCTGTCAATTTAGCATTTTTTTGCTGAGTCGATGAGTCGCCGTATTATGTTTCCAGAGGTTAACTGAAGCTAGTTTCAGCAAGCTATGTGGGACACTAACTAGTCTGATAGAGGTTTGTAACAAATTTTCAGTATTTACTAAGGCTCGTACTGCATAGCCACCTCGCAAACAGAATAGCAATACACATTACTGCAAATCTTAGGTGAGTAATATAATGGTGGCGACTGTTCCCTCCCATTGAATAGATCGTCTTGATTACCTTGCTGTTGACAAGAAGTGAAATTCCAGCTTAGTTTCGAGGTAGAAGAGATCCTGTTCAGTTAACAGTAAAATCTAGGGAGCCTTATCGAAGTGTAAACTTTCTTTCCTCCTTTTCGTATCTTACGGTCCATTTTCTGTGCGGTCATTAGAATTCGAAGAGAATTATCATTAACGAATGGAAACGTAACCGGATATGTTCTATTACAAAGAATCCGCTTCCACTATTTGTCTCTAGTGGAAATCCGGCATACGGTTAGGCGAGACAGGAATCGGTGACGGGTTGTCCGACTGCTACCGTTCACCGACCAGGCTCGATGGACTTGTGGGCCCGGGAGTTTATCCCTGAAGGAGCGCAGTCAGCTGCAGGGGATGAGGCGCGCTGAAGACCCGCGGAGGCAATTAGGGCGGCAGAAGGAAAGCCCCCCAAGTGCGCGGCACCCTGAGAGGGTCAGCACGGAGAAGCTGTGCAGACTGCCGCTCCACTGCCACAGATACTCCCAAACGAGACGAATATGTCTGATCGCAGAAGCCTGCGAGTACCATTGTCGGTTCATCTACATATAAACTAATATTGTAAATGCGAAAGTAATTCTATCACTCTGTCTGCTTACGCTGTTAAAGGACTTAACTGATCTTGATAAAATCTGACAAAGAAATTCTATGTATCATTAGGAAGGACGTAGATACTTTTTTTCTTTATAAATAAGACATTTTGTCATAAAATTTTGAGAAGTAACCGAACTGTGGCAGACAGACGGATAGCGTGTGTAAGTCTCAGTAATATTATATTGGTCACTTAGTATCGTTATCTGTCGTTGTTAATTTGTGGGACACCTTTTATATAATGTACAGCTTTCCATGTCCAATTCTAAGTGCACGCGTACGAAGTCGCGGATAACAGCCAGTTTTCTTATAATCCCTTAGAAAAACAACAGAACAAACATTTTTGTACAATGGAAAACAAGTAGTCAATAATGATTTTTATTACGGGTGACTTGTCATATGTCTGTGAAGTTTAAATAACTTGTATTTGAAATGGTTTTGTTGTGAAGAATTTATATCAAACGTCCTGCCGTTTACTTCGATGTTTATGGAGAACCACCTAAAACTCTTATCATGATGTCAGCAAGATTTCGGTGCCCAACAGTTGTTCATATTTTATAACGCTGTTGGTTCGGAGAGGGGGGGGGGATACCATCATCAAGTCCTCTACTTTTATTATTGTGAATATTAATATTAATTTACTGATTTGTTAATAGGTGAACTAGAACCTTGATTGTTGCAAGAATTTAAGTTACACAAAATAATATTCAATTTATTTGGTCTTCTGGCTTATACAAGGCCGGGCATATTTAACGTTATGTTAAACACAATATCCAAAGAAAAAACAATCCCAGGGGCGCGATTTAAAGTGAAAAGCATCATTTTAATTAAATATAATGAGCAAGATGCTTAAAATTTGAAGTTATGAACATGGAAAATTGGTTAGCTCAGTACTTGTTGTGACGAGAGCAGAGTCCTATCTCAGAAGCCATTTATGGGTTAGCAAGTTTCGTTAAAACCCTACGGAACCGTGAACCTTTGCGTTGGTACTTTACCGTTGTCGCATCTGCTCGACGAGGTGTGACGCGCTCTGTGTCACTGTTGAATGCCAGTATGCGGACCCATCCATTCTAGCACATCTGCTGATTGCCTCTAGATGGTGAAACGCTCAGTTTCCGGCCACATCTGAGCCAGAATGCGTCTACTATTACTATTACAATTACTCCGCGATTCACTAAAAGTGTTTGGCGGAGGGTGCATTGCACCTATCAGGAAGGGTAATGGTTTGGAAGGGATATACGGGATATAGCAGGTGGCGCCATATCTAGATGCAGTCATCGACCAACAGCTAGGAGAGTGTCGGGCGACACGTCTGTACTTCAGCTCGTCGGAACAGCAAGTCCTCTCTCATGGCGTCTCCTTCCCTCGGCAGGGAAAAGCCAGTTTCCCTCTCTCCGTACATGGAACAGAAGCCTTGGATTAACAAATGTGAACCCTGTAGCCATACACGATTGGTAAATCGACGTATCCCACAATCACGTGTTTCGCGACGTAGCTACCATTCGTCACTCGTTTCGCGCACATTTTGCCTGACATTGCCCCTCCTCAAAGGGGAGTCGGGGCCATTGGCCTCGCCAGGTAGCTGTTTCTGCCCGCCCTTCGCTGCCGTTCCATTGTGAGCGAGGGCGCCAGATTGTCGCCGGCCTTCAGCATTGTCTAACGCTCAAAACTGCAGTTCCAACCATTTTCCATATTTAATATTTTCTTAACAGCGCAGAATTAAATTATATGATAATAAATTTGGCCGCCCAGGCTTAATACATAATTATTTACGTATGAATTAACCCTACACTTTACAATTTAAATAAACAAATATAACAAAATCAGAATATTAATTATAATCATTTATTAATATTCATTGGGGATGACTCTGTCATACCACAATATGTGTCCCACTAAAATTGAAATAAAATTATTAACAAAATAATTTTGTTTCAAACTACGATGACTCGCTACAGTTGGGATAAAATACTGCCTATTTCTATAACATCACGGCTCCAGCTCACTCAAATTCACATCGCAAACATGTGACCTTCAAATTGTGTGCATGCATTCAATATAACGAAGTAAGAGCATTTCTATAAACGGCAAATAAGTTGAAGACGTTCATGTGATCCAAGATTGTAGTTCAGATAACGTGTGCGACTTATAAAAAATACTTATTTCATTGTAAGACTGGAGATTTTCTCGGCGTTGTAAATGAATAAAATTTTCTCGGGTAGCTAGCCGAGTCAGTAATTCGTTTGACCACGACGTTTCGGCGGTCACAAGCTCTGCCGCCATTGTCAAGTGACTTGACAATGGCGGCAGAGGTTGTGACCGCCGAAACGTCGTGGTAAAACGATGTACTGACTCGGCTAGCTACCCGAGAAAATTTTATTCACTTATTTCATTGTTAGAAAATGGTACTAAATACGCAACAGAACTCAAATTATAAAAATGTGTCCTCAAAACAAACGTAAGTTTTTAATGAATACGTAAAAGTGTATCTATTTACTTACTTATGACGAAGGTTGACAAACACAAACGTTTGTTCACTAGAGTCAAATGCAGACTGCAAGGGTACAGGCAAACAGTGCACTATTGCACTATCCGATAGAGATCAAGTGGAGCCGAAAAACAACGACGGGGCAGAAAGTCACGCAGACTTATAAATGTTGTTGCAGCATTTTGCGGATCCGCTTAATTTTGTGCTGGATCCACCAGACTGTCTAATGAGGATTGCTGGATTGCAACACCTATGCCCGAGGTGACGGTCGGGTAAGGGATTTTGAATCCACTCCTGTTTTAGTGGTTCAGTCAGCTTGTAGTTAGACTATGTTTCCAGGAAACCCAATGATGTAAACATTTTGGCTGGCCAAAAAAAAATAAAAATATTTTTTTTTTCGGCCTAAAATATCTGCATATCTCAGCCTTGCGGACGACCGCAGTCAAGAAAGATTGCAATACCATCTTCCAGAGTGGAACGAGCGCATGTTTTCGGGGTCTTCAGTTGGTTGCTTTCTTATTCGGTGGTTTGGAACTTACAACGTGCTTCCCCACTCCTTTCATTGTGTAAGTGGGAGTTATATCAATTATTGTATATATTCCACTCCCCGATATTGGTTCCTTCAAATTTATTTTATCACTTACCTAGCTCTCGCCAGTACGGGAATAGCTACGTATTAGGAGTTAGCAAATGCTACGGGCCCCGCGCCTTTTGGGGGGCTCAGCGCCTCCTACTTCAGGCCTTTTTTTTTTAAGCTTTACTGCCTCGGACGGCTAAAACCAGGGGCCCCTTCTTCACATTTGCTACGGGCCCCGCGCTGTTTTAATCCGACCTTGGCTCTCGCCATAATACTAAAACAGGTTTTCTGCCAAAGGTTTAAAAACCTGAAAATAGTACTCTTATAGTTTATCATCAGCAATCCAATCAAACACTATTTATTCTCCTTTAATGACAATACGCTCGTAAAACTTCAAACAATTTTTTTTTATTATACTTACTCGTAGTTTATATAAGTATCAAATTTCGTTTCCTGTTAACATTACTTAGTTTCATATAATTTCAGTGTGTATTTTCCATTCAGCTAACCAACGACACGTTGCTTGTTCACATCCTGGGACTAGTACTTTCATTACAAATTCGACCCTCCTTCACCAAAATCGACTTGAGCTCATTCCTCCATCAATTTGCGCGTCTATAGATTCAGCAAGTCAAAGAATTTCCTGTTCTCCTGGCTTGTCCGTCTTAACATCACATAATTAATTTTACGAGCATAGACCTTTTATAATATTGGGTTTAACATTCATTTACGTAATGAGGCCACCCTACAAACTTTTGAAAAATCTTTTTACAATGGAGGCATATAACTTTCAATTAACAAACATTTAAACAAGTCTCAGAATAATCATTTGTATAAGACATTTCTGAATCTTTTGTGTGGTCTCCTAACACTTGATTTAAATCAATGTTGTTTTAACTGATTTTACCATTCACTCCATTTTGTCCTCCCAAATAGTGATGCGACTGCATAAGATAATCTGTCGTTAAAAAAATGATTTATTCAACTCAGAAGGAAAAACGATTTTCACATTGAGCCAAACTATAATACCCTGGCACATCAATAAAAGCAAACAGCTTAATTTACTACACTCATTAAAATTTACTGATCCAATGGTTCTATTCCAATGCATATTAGTATGCTCATGATGCACATATACTACAGTGTGGGATACCTCCGAATATCGTGTGGGATCCCTTTAGCCTGAAGAAGTACAGCAACTAGGAACAGTGGCGTAGCTAGGTCAACAAGGGCCCCGGTGCAAAAAATTTATTTTGGGCCCTCAGGCCAGACGGGCGACCTTTTTTTTTTTGCTTTGTGTGCTAGTAGGGGCCCTCTGAACTGAGGATGGGGGCCCTTGAATTGTTCTTTAGGGGCCCCTGAGCAGTGGTTGGGGGCCCCCCTGAGCAGCGAGGGCCCTTAGTGAGGGGCTCCTGTGCTGTGTTCTCAGGGGCCTCTTGGACGACGGTAGAGCTTAAAAAAAAAGGTCGCCAGTTTGCCGTGAAGTCTCGTGGGCCCTCTAAACTGCGCTTGAGCGCCCCTAGAGGTGCGCTTAGGGGCCCCTTGAGGTATGCTTGGGGCCCCCTAAGTGTTGAGGGCCCTGGTGCACTGCACCGCCTAGCCCCATAGTAGCTACGCCCCTGACTAGGAATGGCTTTGATTCAACAAGTTTCCTGAATAAATATTCACTCATACTTCCACTACTCCCATCCATATTTGTGAAAGTGTTCGCAGTGCAGGACATTGTGCATGAACTGACCTTTCTATCATATCCCAGGTATGTTCCACTGGATTCATGTCTGCTGATCATTTGCTGGAATTGTCATGAATGTTCTTCAAACTAACCATCAATTAATTTGGCACATTATTGTCCTTGAAATGACCATCATTGATTTGGAACATGAAGGTCAGGGATGGCTGCAAATGGTCTCCAAGTAGAGTAACATCACCATATCCAGTCACTGGTAGCTTTAGTTTGATCAGAGGTCTGAGTCTATACCAGGATAGAACCACCATCAGTTGGCACATTGCCTTGCTGAGAACCATGGTCCATGGCCTCATGGGGTCTGTGCCACACTTGAACCCTAACATCAGTTCTTATCAACTGGAATCATCACTCATCTGACCACCTGACCAGTCACCTAAGATCCAACTGAAGTATTTGAGTCCATTAGAGGTGCTGCAGTCGGTAGCGTTTTGTTAGCAGAGGTACTCGCTTCAGTCTTCTGTTGCCATATCCCATCAATGCCAAATTTTGCTGCACTGTATAATGCAAATGACACTTGAAGTCTGTGCACCAATCAAGTTTTGTTTTGTATTATACTGTTGCAGGTATGTCAAGGGGTGGAGCTTTCAACACTTCTGGAAATACTTGAATAGCTCTTAATATCTTTATAAATGTGTCGAACACGCAACCATGCTATGTTGAGTGATCACAGAAAATGTTTGAATTTTTTTAGGGCTATGAATGTTCCAAACAGACCTATACAAGAACTAGCATACATGACCACCACTTAACACGAATTGGCCCCGATGTGTCTCTTGAATTGTAAGCTGGATGAACTGTTTGTCCATAGAATTTCACATTATGTGTTTAGAGGCTGATTCTATCTCTTTGTGTGTCACAAAGAAACTGTGAAGGGAGAGCTAGCATCTGGACATAATGACATTTGTGACATAAGGTCTAAAATTGACGGAAGGCTGAAGAGGTCAAGTCAGACAGCACAGAGGATTTTTCAAACTGTGTATCTTAAAACAAGAACCACCAACCCCCTTTCACATTTCAACAAAATTCTTTTACAAGCAACTAGACTGGACAAGTTGCAGAATGAGCATGAGAAGAAACCAGCTGAAGAAGAATCTATTTTATTTAATTGGAGAGAGAGCATGCACTCCAGTGGCAATTACCCCAATCACCTTTTTACTGCTTTATTACCATATTTTCCCTTTTGCTATCTTAAATTATTAGGTGAAATATCCTCTTACTTTTATTTTAGCACTTTACAAATTTTAATTTTAAATTATTCCAGTTCTCCCTGGTAATAATTTATTTCAATTGCCCACAAAAAGAAACCTATCACAATATTCACACTCCCTTATGCCAGAAATTCAATGCCAGCTCATGATCATGTCATCCTTTCCCTTTCATGCACAACTCCTAACTCTTTCATCAATATCCTTCCAAGCCTGATCACCAATATACACTCCCAGTACTCTCTTCGCACTCCACCTGTCTTCAAATGAATCCCAGTCCAGCTCTTTTATCAAATTAATTACCAACTGTGCTCTGTGATAATTTCCGCAGGCAAATCTAGTTTCTCTTCCTTTCAACTGCTCCAGCTCCTGTAATTGATGCTCATACTGTGGGTAACACAGTATACTATTATATTCAAGCAATGGTCTCACTAAAATTTCATAACCCAATTCCCTCACTTCTCTGGTACACCCCCCTCCCCTTATCACCCTCTTCAATAAAAGTGGGATTTTGAAATCTCTTTCTACCACCAGCCTTAATTTTTCTATATATGGCTAATAATTGACTCCTTTCTTCATATCTATCTACACTCTATGTTGACATATGATAGATATCCTGTCCTGAAACCCCTGTAGCTCTACACATTCCTCTCCTGTTTGAATCCTTTCACACAACATTCTGAATGTAAAACATAAACATCAAAATAATTAACAGTAATGGTCCCAATACAATACCCTGTGACATTCCTGTTTTCCATCACACCTCTTTTAAAACTGTATGTCCTGCCACTTGCATCCAACATTTTAAGAATTCCCCTATTCACCATATTGCTCCAATGGTTTTTGCCTTACCTTATTTCTCATTACATACGATAGCTCTGAGATAAACAGTGTGAAACTATCAACTTGGCCTCTCTTATCCACCTCAATCCAAAAAAAAAAAAAAAAAAAAAAAAAAAAAAAAAAAAAAAAAAAATGTTGCTTATAATTCAAAAACTGAGATAAACATGAATATTTTCTTCCAAATCGATTTTAATTGATTTTATTCTTACCTCAGTCAAAATAAAAAAATCATGTAGATTGAGCAAATTTCAGCCTGAAGTGTTTCATTAGCTCCTAAAGTTTTGGGGTCTCCTGAAGCTTTTTTTTTTTTTTTAACACTAGAACACTGAAATACTGGTAGGTACCGTAATTAAACAAAATTCCATGCTTTCTATACAAGTACAGATCCTTTACTTTGTCTTTATTGTTACAAATCTATTTTATGTTGGAATGTTATCTAGTTATATCAAAAAGGACACTAATGAATATCTGACTGATATTTCAGTGTTACTTTTATGATATGTGGCAAAAATGAAGTCACAATTACTATTTTGAATGATTTATGTAGAAATTAGTAACTAGCAAAATCTAATAAAATTATGTATCTGAAGTATATTTCCAAATTGTGGGTCTTTTTACACATTAGTGACTGCATCCATTTAAAGTGCTCATCCATTACAAAAATGATAATGATTTTCTTTAATAAAGCTAATCATTATACAAAAAGGCTAAATTCTGAGTAAAGGTACTGCAGTAAAATATTTGACATTATTACAAAAACTGAAATTTGAACTCAATTAAAAATAAAACACCAATTATCAGAAAAAAGGTCCTTAAACAATTATTGTTCATAGCCTTTTAAATCATCAAAGGCTACTAAAACTCAGAAATATAACAGTGCCAGTATTTGATAACATCACAGAAATATATATAAAATATGACCAACTATTTCATGAAATTATTCAGTTTGGATTAGAGATAGGTAAAAATATATCCTACCTGAGACTTAAACTGGTCTGGCACCTAGTTAAACAACCAAATTTCTGTCTGGTAAATTTATACTAAATTCTTTGATTACAGACCTATATCATATTGAAATTTCAACTGTACCATAACGGTTTGAAAATTATTTTTTTTTAATTGTATCTGGTGCGATGTTAGTAATAACAAAACTTTCCAGCCACTATGTTTTGTTAAGAAGACATAGAAAATTACAACAAAAAAATAATTAATTTTTCTTAAAATGAATTCAAAATGCACAATCTCATAGGAAATTATATATAATTGTTATTTTACTATCTGTATGCATTCTGTCTCTGCATCATAACTTACAAGCTATTGTTTCCCACCATTATAATCGATAACTGCTATTTTAATTGAGCACAAACAAATATTTAATTGCAAAAATTGAACACTACACAGATTTCAATAATTAATAAGCTTGGCTTTTTAAAAACTAAAGTAATAGCAGGATCACACATTCCTCTGTTACAACTGCATCATTGAGTTCAGCAACCCTTTTTCTTCCTTTTGCCTTCCAATAACATTACCCACCTCATTCACGAACTGACTTACCTCCGGCATTTAAGCTCCTACATTGATTTAAACACCAGCTCCATGGCATTAATTATTATATTCGGATAGCGTATTTCCCACACAGCAGACATGCTTCAAGCCTCAATCTCCAGAAAAGCCTTCTTTCTGCTGAACCATACATACAGTAAATCTTTTACTCTTGTCTAACATTTGTGCCAGCAATGGGCCACGTTATTACAATGGGGATTCATTCGATTTTACACTTGTCCATCTCCACTCTTGCTACTAATTCTTTCTTTCTTCAGTACATGTCTTACCTGTTATTTGTTCTGGTTTTTCTTTGAATCCTGTTGCCCTGCAAGTTAGATCTTAATAGTATAGGAGCTAGAGAAAGAATTTTTGGCCAATTGATTTTTTATATTTTCTTTCCTATTGAAGTTAGGTAGGGATGCAATACATCTGGCATCTGGGAGCAGTTGCAATTACCTATGTACATACCTTCTGTACAGATAAAAATTATGCATTTTGAAATCATTTTAGGGCACATTATGTTTTTACATTTTCCTTCCTTCCTTTATTTTTTTGCTAACAGCTTTATGCCTAGTCGACATCAAGATCATTAGGCGCTGGAAATGACTGGGGGCAACGAACGGGAAAAAATTCAACCATGGCCTTCGGAAGGAAGCATCCTGGCATTTGCTTGGAGTGATTTGGGGAAACCATCAAAAACCCAAATCTGGATGCCCGGATGGGTATTTGAACCTGTGTCCTCCAAAATGCGAGGCCAGAACGTTATTGAATTTTCTCTGTTTTCCTAGCAATATAAATGTATACTTGCCACACAGTTTTATTGTTGCTAACATCAAACCAGATACAATTAAAAATAAATTAAGTTTCAAACTATTTTAGTATAGCTGAAATTTTATCTAACTTCGATAATAAAAGAAATATCAAAAAACTGGTCAATCTAAAATTCACTTTTTCATAGCTCTTATTTTATAAAAGAATCACACTTTTGGATTTCTTCTGTATACATAGATTATAATATAAATTTGCCAGACAGGAATACAGTTGTATTATCTTGGTTCTCCGGGGGAAGCTGTGTCGATTTATTAAAACCTAACATTTCTGCCATTGTGCTGTAGTTTTCATCAGAGGACGCCACAGCACAATGGCAGAAACATTAGGTTTTAATAATTCGATGCGGTTCCACCCCAAGAACCAACATAATACATACAGTGACCACGGAAGCTTTTGGAATCATTTGAGGAATACCGTTGTTTAATTCGGAGCAATTTAAGTCTCAGGGAGACAAGGTGAGTTAGAAGACTGTGGCAATTATTTCGTTGGTTGTGTGTGTAAGAGAGAGAGCTGCGACAGAGAAACTCACCTATTAACCCAAGACTTAAATTGGTTTGGCTCCTAATTAAACAACTGAATTTCTGTCTGGCAAATTTAGACGATATTTTTTGATTACAGAACTATATCATATTAAAATTTTAGATGAATTAAAATTGTTTAAAGATTATTTTATTTTTAATTGTAACTGGTGCGATAATAGCAATGACAATACTGTTTGGCAACAATAAATTTATATTGCTAAGAAAACATATATATTCATAAAAAAAAATCTTAAAATCATTTTTAAAAGCAAAATAATAACCTGCACAGAAGGGATGCACACAGGTAAATGCAACCTCTCCCAGATGCAGATGTACTTGTTCTCCATGCAACTTCGATAAGAAACGAAATATCAAAAAACCAGTCAACCTAAAATTCATTTTTTCATGATTTTGCTAGCCCTTATACTCTAAAACAATCTCACATTTGGATATCTTCAGGCATGATCCCCATTTCTTGCAGCTCTCAATGATCTGAGCCCCTCTGGTATTCATGTCAAGAAAGAAGGTGAAGAACCAAATGATTGATCTGGAATCGTGCACCCAAATTGTCTCTAATTTTGTTTTCACAGGTATGTATATGCAATTTATGGTTGAGGTGTCTTCTATACCATACCAAAGATTTCTCTCAGGATCTTTGTTGCTTTGACTGCCACTCCATCACACCTTTCCAAATCATTATGATGTATTTTACAGCATGTAAGGTATGCGACTGGTTGACTGCATACTAATTTTTTAGATACTGAACTAATATCGCAGGTGTCTTTGATCAGATAGTATTCAGATTTGTTCATTTGTGATGCTAAAGCTTGTTTCTAGAAAATGTTTGGCATTTAACATTTTCTGGTAACTTGATTTTTCTCAGTTCCACCCATGGTCATCCGTGACTTTGAGTTGATTTTTGTTATCAATTCTGTTTTTTTCCAAAAGAAATATCGGAACAGCTTTTGCTGCTGATCTTAAGTTGGCTGATTTGTTCTGCAGATCTGTCTTTGGAATGAGGATAAAAATGACAGATTTTTTGCATAGGCTAAACACTCAATTTTTTATTTAAGCTGGTGCAGACCAGAGTGACCCCATTTTAAAACCCATTGCTACTCCATTCTTTGTACCACTTGCTGATGACTTTATAAGTACACAGAAGAAGCAGCATCTGAAAGCTCCTTCATGAATTTTATTTTACAGATATCAGAGTCATTTATTTATTGCTAAATTCTTACAGGGTGATACAATCAATGGAATCATAAGCCTTCCTGAAGCCAACAAAGGTCAACATAAATTTCCTATTCATGAGCTTCAGATATAGGACAGATTAAAGATTCATATTCCGTTCATTACATTTATTTATTTAGCTTATGACCATTGCACAAAAATAATACAATTTAACATTAATTACAATTAAAATTCAAAATTAACATGGTGTAGCCAATCTAAAGCTGCATTTGATATGTTAATAAAATCTATCGGTGATCCCCTGAAGGCTCGAAGTGGGCAGTCAAATGTCACGTGACGGATGGTTTGTTTTTTCTTACCACAGTAGCATCTCGGTGAATCTCTCATTCCCCATGTATACAAAGATGAAGCAGATCTTCCATGACCAGTCCTAACTCTGTTAAGAGCTGCCCAGGTCTTGCGAGGAAGGTCGAGCCCCTTAAGTGCCTGTTGACTGTCGAACAGGGAGTGCCATTCTGGTGGGGCTGAGGCTATCCACTCCAATTTCCAAGCTTCTCTCCCATTAAAATTATCAGATATAATCTGTTTTACAGTTTTTACACTTGGATTTCTTGATTTAAGTTTCACAAACATATTATCCATGTCATCATGGATGGGCAGATCCAAGTTGTTCATTACATAAGCATCCTTTAATGAATCCTCCATGGCACTCTCCCATCTGTGGATCCACATATTTCTCTGCCTTAAGATCTTCCAAATGAATCTTCTATCTTACTAGGGCAAAAAGATGCCACAGTACATATTAATAGCTTTCTTATTAAGGGAATGAATCCAGGGATTGCCGAGAAAAAAATTCTAAGTTTCTACTTGGAATTTTCTAATATTCCTAAAGACTTAAGATATGCTTGTTCACTTACCAATTGCCTTGTCACCTATACTTCCATAACTGAGCAGCTATCAAGTACTTGGCTAACACCTTGATATTAGTGAGCGATTGGATGATCTATTTGATCTGTGTCATTAGGGGGGATGAATCTTGCTAGACATTTGTATTTTCTACAAAGGAAACCTGGATTTTGGATCTTCACAGTGGAGAAAAAACTTGCCTTCATTATATATGGGAAGTTTTGCTATTAAAGTCATTCAAGCGTAGGCTAGGGTGGCTGTATTTGCTGAGGATGTATTTTTACCACGACTTTGCTCTGCAAGTCTTCCTAGATCTTTGCCAAAAGCATGATTCAACTGGAGGTTACTTTTGCATCATATTTACTCATGTCCAGGAAGCCTATCCTGTCATATTTGTTCTTATCCAAATCACATCTCTCTCAGATGTGCTAACTTTCCTTATTGCTACATTGCTTTGTATATTATTAATATCTATCTTTCACTTTTAAAAATCAGTGTTGTTTGTGCATCCACCAGCGGGTTATACAAATTACAAGTGTGGGCATTTTTTTATTAAAATGTTGCACTGCACAAAATTTGACATCATTCTTTCTACAACACTCATGATTTTTTGATACAGGTTAAATTTTTTAACTTTTATAAGTGTCACTCATTAAAATTACCAAACAAATTCGTACCCGCACTCCTGACTGTTGTTTTTACAAGGCTATCTACAACCATGTAGTGTAATGTAGGAAGATTCTCAATCTTGTTCCAAAAATTTCATGGCTGAATCGCATTAATATAGAACATACAAAATAATGGTTCTATGGTTCAAAGCCATAAGGTAACATATATGTTCCTCACTTTGTTATAAAGACCACTGTCACACTCCTTTATTAGCTGAGTACTATATGGCATTTGTCAAAGTTCCAAAATATATATGAGTTGGCTATCAGCCTCCATCATGCAGCTCACTACTACTGAAGAAGAGCTATAAGCTTGAAAATTTTGCTCCATGTGTGTAAGTGAGTTTTTTTTTTTTTTTTTTTTTTTTTATCTCGACACCGCGGGAATCCTCTTCTGTCTACTCCTATCCAAATGTTTAATATATATAATAACTAAGGAAAGATAGGGAAATATGACCCAACACTTACCACAGTTGGGAACGACAAACACAAAAAAAAACACACACACAAGAAAAGCACAATATTTTGGCGTACAGCCTTATTCTTGCCAAAGTGAGGCACCAGGCGGAGCCAGACATGTACACGATGATGGCCGTATGGTGAATGGCATGGCCAGCATAGGTGGTAGCGTAGGAGAGGGGGAGGAGGGAGTGCAAACACTAGATCAATAATCGATAATGTTGAAGGTATATTATCATTGAAAGTGGTAGACCAACATAATTATTCAGTGATGATATACATGTAAAACACATTTTAAAAACTTTAACTACAAAAAATAAAATATAAGTAATATAAATAGTAGTGATAATAAGTGCTGGGTCTGGTGGGAGGGATTTATTGGAGATTGAGGCTTGGAGGATGTCTGGTTTCCAGGATATTCTGATAGGCTAGTTCCCATCTACGTAGTTCAGAGGAGGTTGTGTTATCAGGAAAAACTCGGATCGCCCTAACTGAGAAACAGTTGTTAAAATTATTCAGTTTGTGGGAACTGGCATGTTTTGCCACTGGATGGGCCTCATTGTTAGTATACACTGTCTGCCTGTGACCTTTGTAGTGAAGCCTATATATGAGCTGCAGCAATGGAGGCATGTAAGTTGATATATGAGGTGTGTAGTAATGAAAGTAGCATGACCAATGATGGGAAATGTTTCACCTGTGGTAGGATAGAAGTAAGTGGTAGTAGCTAGATGCATGCTGCATGTTTTACAATGGGTTCTGTTGTACGAGAATGATCCCTGTAGTAGTTTGGGAGAATTACTGGGTGAGTACTTGTGAACCAAGATATTTTTTAGATTTGGTGGTTTGCTAAAAACATATGCGTGGGACAGATGGTAGAATTTTATGGAAAACGGTGTGTATCCCGGGGAAGGAACATAGGAAGTCATGCACACAATGAAGGATTAGGTTAATTGACTCAAGACCAGGGAAGAACTGTGTGATGAAAGCAGGGCTGCAGTTAGTTTCAAGCGGTACAGCGTTGGAGTGACTGTACACAGGAAGGGATATAGCATGAGAGATTTGTTTGTGTACCAAGTTAGGGGGGGGGGGGGGTAAGCTGCAGGAGGTGAAAGCTCCAGACAGGTTTTATGTGTATCGGGAAAGAGATGCACCTTCCACAGATGGCCAGACTGTACAGAAGGGAATGTCTGGTGTGGAAGGGATGACAACTGTTAAAATGAAGATACTGCTGTAGATTTGTAGGTTTGGTATGAACGGAGGTATGCAGGCACCCATTATGTAAGGAAACATCAACATCAAGATGGGAACATGGCTGTGGGAGTATGACCAGGTAAAGTTGATGGAGTGGTTGTTTAGGGAGTTGAGGAAGTCTATTAGATGATTCTCTTTGTGGGTAATCATAAAGATGTCATCTATATATCTGAACCACACAAGAGGTTTAATGGAAAGATAATAATAATACTAATAATATTTAATTAAATTGTAATGGAGCGCACGCTCTGGTGGTAATTTCCCTAAACACCCATATTCCCCCTTTTCCGCACCCACCTACATTTGCCCTTTACAAACCTTAACTTTAAATTCTTTCAACATTTTTGGCAAATTATTCATCATCTCTCTCAGTAACCCATTACAATCCCTAACACCCTTACCTAAAAAAGAGAATCTTCCCACACCCTTGTCGTTGTTCCATATGGCCCAGGAAAAGGTTTGCATAGGATGGTGCCTTACAGGTTCCCATAACAGTGCCAGATATCTGGTGATAAATTTGAGAGTTGAAGGAAAAGTAATTATTAGACAGAATTAGGTTTGCCATGGAAATGAGGAAGGATGTCTTGGGGAAGCTGTTGGGAGGTCACATTTCCAGGTAGTGTTCCAATGCACTGATGCCCTGGTCGTGAGGGATGTTGGTGTAAAGGAAGAGACATCTATGGAGACAAGAAAGGAGTCAGGTGAAAGAGGAATGGGGACTGTGGAAAGTCATTCAAGGAAGTGTGGGGTGTCTTTTATGAATGAAGGGAGATTCTGTACAAAAGGCTGGAGGTGCTGATCCACAAGAGCTGAAATCCGTTCAGTAGGTGACCCATATGCTGCAACTATAGGTCGCCTTGGATTTCCAGGTTTGTGGATCTTGGGAAGAAAGTACAAGGTGGGGGTACAGAGGTTCTGCGAGGTAAGGAGGGACAAAGAGTTGGGAGAGAGTCCGAGAGTCCTTGTAAGGGGCCCTGGAGGTCAAGGAGAGCACAAACTTCTTGGCATGACTTAAAAACCTCAGTGAACTCTTCATTAGTGGCTAGTATTTCTTAATGGAAAATCACCAACAAAAATCAGCTTGACCATAAACTAAATGACAACATAGTCCTAAGTTGCTATAAACCTAAAATTGTTAAATGTGAGCATGAGGAACAACATCCAAGTTGTCATAATGTTTTTGAGCAACAATGTGATCTTGCTGGAAGAGCATATGTGCAACCTTTTCCAACCGAAATGCTGAGTTTGCAGACAATCTCTTACAGAGGCAATCAATATTCCTCCATAACCACTTAATCCACCTGGGCAATTATAATGTCATAACAGTGTTTGACCAATCCTCCTTGGTTCATACTGACAAAACATTCAGTTTTCTTTGAACTATCACATCTATGAATACACATCTTGCATCAGAATCATGACTGTAGAAGAATTAGGAGTAATGTATGAAAGGGAAGAAGTGACCATGACCACATACTTTTATACATAAGTGGTTAGCACCTCTTTTTTTATGGTTTCAGGGATTTCAATAAATTGCCAAAGGAAGTATTTATCAAAGACACTAAAATAAATTAAAATTTATAATGGCCAAAAGCAGATTGATAGGGAATTCATGTAATGATTTACGATAAAAATTAATAAAAAGAGGGAGGGAGGGAGGAGGTAATGGGCATATAAGGGAATAACAGGGCAAATCAATAGTTCTCAGCTGTAGGTAAGTAAATTGGAGATGAAAATTAGAGATTATTTTACAATGATGCTTCCATGTCCTATGCTCCATATTATATGAAGTTAATAAAAGGACTGTAAGTAATGTGAACTGTAAATAATCGGAAGTATTTACATAGGAATAAATTCTCTATTATCATGCAATGATCATTACTGATAGCAAAATATTTATGAAAGCAGGTCGTACAGTGGACTGGATACATTAAAAGACACATCAAAAAGTTAAAGATTTAATTCAAATGTGCTTATTACATAAATAAGGTCATATTCTAAGGATTTATATATTTAACAGAAATAAATATTGGTTAAAGCATAGATAAGTAACTATTTATGCAAAATATTTTCGATAAAATGAAACTGCTTAAAATAAAAGCTACTTGATTCAGTAGAAGCCAAAGAAGATTGTATTATGTATAAACGTCTATATTTTCAGAAATATACAAAACAAATGGTGCAAGACACTCTGAGCCATTTAGTGTAATGACTCTTTCATTCGGTGGGATTCTGAACAACTATTAGTATGAACTCCTTGTCTGGAAAAGAAGAAGAATTTTTTATATTAGATACAGTTTTATATTTTTAGAAATCATCAAGACAAGGAAAATTTTTTGAAGTAAATAACGCTTTCAAAGAAAACTGTATAACTATTTAATATGCATACTTAATACAAAGAACAATTTTGATGTAAGAAGCTGAAGAAAAATATTCAGTTAAGAAGTGAATAAAAACAGACGATAATTATTAATGATTAGATCCCAAAAATTCTTTACACAGTCTAAGAGAGATGGAAGAAAGAGAAAATGCTAATTACTACAGGCACAATATGCAAACTTTCTAAATGTAAGACTACAAAACTTGCATAGTGAATGCTACTGTAAATAAGGATGAAGTACTGAACATCAAAATTGTGTTCAAAAGAGTGATGAGAGGATGTACCAGAGAAGTAAGGGAATTGGGTAACAAAACTTTGTTCAGACCATTGCTTAAATATGGTGGTGTAGTATGGGATTCACATCTTGAGTATCAAATATAAGAGTTGAACAGGGCCCAAAGAAGAGCTACTAGATTTGTCTCGGAAATTACCACAGAACACAATCAATAAGTGATATTATAAAGTAGCTGAAATGGTTGTTGATGTTAGGTAATTAGAGCATACAGACATCAGGATCATAAGAGCTCTAACAACAACCGGCTTTGCAAGGTGACTTAAAAATTTACGAAACTACAGTCTGCATGGCCAACTATAAAAAATTGACCATAAAGACAGCTAAATAAAATAAAATTCTAAAATGTTGGCTGTAAATGGGCCAATAAAAATCACAAACTATGTCTGGATCACTGTAAATAGGCCAATCAGTTTAGAAGAGTAAGACTAATAATTAAAACAATAATGATGTACATGGACAAGAGGTTGTAAAATAGAACACTCGTTCATCTTAAAATCTAAGCCGGTCAGACCAAAACTCTAAAATTTTAAAACCTTAGCCTCATTGTAACAGTAATTATTTAAAATAAGGTACAGATCATTCGCTAAGTCAACATATGCTCTTAAATCTAAAAACAGTACACTATCAGTTAAAATGTGGTGCACCGTCAAAGGTAAGCCACAAGCATAACATTCCACGCTCAAATGAGATTCACTGGAAGACAGGAGGAGGATGAAGAGTCATGAGAGTGTACAGGGTGTATATTGGTAATGAGGATAGCAAGATATTGGTGGAAGAATTAGGAAAGGCCCAGGGAGGGCAAATATGACTATGACCACAAGCTAGCACTCGATTTCAGGCATAAGACTAGGGGAAGATTTTCTTTCATAAGTAAGGGAATCAGGGATTGGAATAAATTACCATTAAGAATGATGAGTAATTTACCAAAAATGTTGAAAGACTTTAAAGTTGAAAATAGTAGAGGGTCAAAATTGGTAAGAAAAGGAAAAGGGGAAAATGCGTGTTGAGAGAAATTGTGAACAGAAAAGTGCTACACTGAAATTTGATTTTCAAAACCCACACAAAAATTAAATAAATTTTTGCCATATATAGCAAAGTCAACTATAATTCCCACAGTATATATCTACAAAAGAGTGAGATTATTACAAGTTGTTACCAGATTATCATCCTGAACACCAAATTTAAAAATTCATTCACTAAGAAAATACATATTCTATTTCAGCTTTTCCATGAGGTGGAGTTAGGCATGGAGTCATTAGAAACAGACTCTAAAGGTATCTTACAGTTACTTAACACACTGAAGTGGGGGAAAGCATGGTATCATGATTGTGACCTAGCTTGATTATGTCAGAGTATGTACGTGAAACGAAACTCTTTGACATTTACTGCAAATCATTACATGAAGTAAAAGAACCTTCAAACTTAGAAGCTGCAGATAATTCCCATTTTCAACAAAGGAGAATGATGACCCCCATAAACTGTCACTCAATCTCTCTAACAGTTATCTGCAGGAGAGCTTTGAAGCATGTCATATACTCAAACATAAAGAACTTTTCAAGGTGAAAACTAATTAATTGTAACAAATTGACGGAAACTCTGGTTACTCTATTTCTCCATGATGTGACCAAGTTAATAATGCAATTTTTTTTATTTACCAGCAGGCTTTCATATGTGAACTAGAAACTATGAATGGTATAGTGAAGACTAAATTGAAAATGAGAAGAAATTTACAACATTTGATTCATCAACTAATATTACAAATTTAAAGAATTATGCTAGTTGTTATTCAATACACAGATAAAGAATAAAAGAAGAGACATTTTTTCTATGGAAAAATAGAAGTAAAATTTGTTTGAACCAGTCAGAGAGTAACTTATTCAATTCATAAAGCTAACAAAGCCTAATTGCTGTTGTTTTATTCCAGGTTTGTTTCTGCAGAATTTCTATTACACAAACCCAGGAGCCATCATTTGAATAAGCACAAAACCATATGACTACGGAATATTACAATATGTGACTTCTTATTGTATAGAACCTTCCACTTATCTAGATGTTATGGAATGTAGTACGACCACTTCTATTCACGATATTTACAAATGATCTTGGGGACAGTATTAAAGACCATTTATGAGTGTTTGTTGCAGATACAGTTATCTGCAGGGAAGTAAAGGGTTTTGATGATTGTTAGAAATTTAACATGATATCAATATTAATACAACATGGTGCGATAAATGTCAGTTTTCATTACATTGCAATTAGTACAAAGTAATGCAAAAGCATACCACTTGTTCACGAGTACAAAGTAAGCCATTCAATTCTTGACATGTTTGGATCGATAGATATAACAATACAAAATGAACATGAAATGGGAGCACATAACATCAGGGATATTAGGAAAAGCTAATTCTAGACTGTGATTGATAAGCTGAAATTTGAAGAATAGTAGCTTATCTGTAAAAGAAATAATGTATCAAACTCTTGTATTCTCTGATATTGCATAGTTTTCTAAAGAATCCATATCACAAGGGATTGATTAATACTGTCAAAAATATTCAGAGAGATGCACTTTTTTTTAATTTAGTGTAACAGAATGTATATGAAATTTGGTATGGGATTCTCTAGTAAACAGATTACATACTTCCTGCATAAATTTATTGAGTATTCTGTGATCAGATTAATCAATGCAGTGAAACACTTCTGCTCCCAATGTCCTCAAGATGCCATAACAGGTTAGATAAAATTAAGAGAATAAGGTGATATGTTAAAGGATGTATGAATTATTCCTTCCCTTATGCTATTAGGGATTGGAACACATAAAGTAGAGATAAATTTTGGTGCACAGCACCCTCTGCCACCCACAGATTTCTTTGAATTTCAGAATACAGATGAACACATGCTACGAAACATGAAATTCCACAAAGAATTTACTGATCATCCTCTGCACAAGCAAATATAGATTTCTTTCAGCACAGAATAAAGTATGCCATCTATGTTACTTTTGGACCACCAACACACATATTATCATCAACAAGATAATGAAGCACATTCACTATGAAAAGAAACTGGTAGACTAATGAATAAACATTAAGTTACCTCTGCATATATACAACTACAGACTGCATTACTAGATTGTTCACAGTTTCTACTATACCGTAGGATGTGTGTCACTAAAACCAAACCTACACATGACACAAAAGAAAAATGGTACGTTGCATGTAAGTGGTTCATTCTGCTAGCAGTGGAAAAAACCATTACTGGGTTTATTATATCATAACATTCATCAAACATTCTCATTTTCACAGTGATGAATTATCAGTGGCCATCTGTAGTGAAGACCACATAAATGTTTACCTGGTGCAACCATAATTTCATGCTTCTTTGATCGTATTCGAAGGAATGTGAGATCATTGGTTGGATCTAAATCTCTAACTACACTGCGTGCTCTGTCTGCAAGCTGACTAATCAATCCAGCATACTGGACTGTAGTAGTATTATCCATGGTTGTCTTTATAGGAATTCCTAGAAACAAAAAAAAAAGAGAGATATTAATCACAGTATACTCTTTTCTTTGTTTATTAACATACAAATAACACAAAAACATATTACACAAACACACACATTATTTTAATTCATCAAACTGAATATGGATAAGTAACACTAAGACTAGTTTGCAACTGATTAAAATCATTTAAATTAACTAAATTTGTGTTTGAGAGAGAAATGAAGTGATTGATTGTAAATGTGTATAATTTTTTTAGGTGTAATGTTTTTATGGCTGAGAATGGTTCAAATGAACCAAATAAATTTTTAATTTGTATTAAAAGTGATTGAAGTACTTTTGGCACCTTTTTGGCTGTATGGAAAATTCTATGGTTTGTGAAACAGTTAGATTTCTCAGTTGATTATGCTCATGGAATTTCCGTTCAGCTAATGGCTAACACTGAAAAATGATAAACAAATGACAGAATTTGAAACTAGTTGAACCTACCCACATTTACAAGACCTTTTTTTTTTAATCAACGTACCATATAGCAGAAACTTCATTAATAAAATCATTTGAGAATCTCTAAAGTCACTCAAAGCATCAAGCTAGATAAATTACACTAATGTGAGCTACTGTTTGCTTGATATTATGTTCGAAGATCTAAGAAATTCAGTAATGTAAATTTTCTCTCTCCTCACTAATATATAATGTTTCTAAACCTGGACATTCCGTATCAATTCAAGCATATAGCATAAATTAGAACCTATGAGTGTTAATGATCTACCTATTAGCTTTCCCTAAAGCCACAAAAACAGCTGTATTGAGTAGAACTTACTGTAAAATTTGCTCCTAAAAATTCATTCTTCTACGGTAATTGTCCCAAACGAAATGTGCATTGATTCCAATTAAAAATACCTAACAAACAAGATGTCAGTGTTATCAACACTAATTACTGTATGTACATTATCAGCCCAGTCAACATGTCAACCAATTCTCTGTTCTATATCATAGTGCAGACAATATTTACTTTTTAACTCATTTAAAGAGCTTAACTGTGGAAAAAATACAATGGCAGAAATTAAAAGTGCAGCACCCAGACAGAGATATGATAAACAAATGAAATTTGGCCCCAAGTATCCCCACATGAAGAGTATTCAATGATTAAAAATTGAAAGATTTACCTGTAATAGTATGAGAATTATGTGGCTATTTATTAAGCAAAATTGCTTTGTTTTTTTAGAGTGTAAATGGTGAATAGTGTCATCTGACATGACTCTTTTTTGTCTACAAGTTCTTGTTGACCTAGTATATCAAGGCAAAGAGTGAAGACCCTCGACACACAAATGCCTAACTGTGAGAGAGGTCAGAGAATTGATGTGTTTGAAATGGGTGCATCATATAATGAAATCTCCCAAAGGATTGGCAGTATACAGACTTGTTACATGGCAGATTAAAGAAGGCTCTTGTACTCTTAGAGCAGGCACACATCCATACAGAAGGACAACAGCACATGCTTTTTTTCTCTTCTTTTTTTTTTTTGTAGCTTTAAGCCTCATCAATGTCGAGGTCATTAAAGGTGGGAAAGAACTGGGGACCAAGAATGGGAAGGAATTCAGTCATTGCCTTTTTGAAGGAACCATCCCAACATTCACTTGGAGTGATTTAGGGAAACCATGAATAATTGAAAACTGGATGACCAGATGGGGATTCTAACCACTGTTCTCTAAAGTTTTAGTTCACAATACTCTTGGTATAAATTTTGTTTGCCATTCAGTTATAAACATAAGTGAAGATAATTTAAGAAATCATAAAAATGAACTTCAAAATCATTAATACATAATAAAACAATAGGACAGAAAATTTAAAACAAAATTGGTGACATGACACTGAATGTATTATACAGTATACCATCGGTATTCCAAGCCTGTCTAATTTGGTGCCCCCTCTAATCAGACATGCCAATAATGTATGTACTTACTTTATGATTGAACAGGTTACAATTTGTTACTAGGCTGTGTGACAATTTGTAATTGTTCTGTGTCTCAGTTTGCACTTTGCTTGTAGCAG
>JARYHS010011682.1:0-27004 GCA_031002005.1 Vandiemenella viatica
GAGCAGTTGGTAACTCGGGCGTGGGTACCGTGGTCTATGGACCCTTGTTGTTAGCACGGCACAATGTATGCTTGTGGTGGTTCCACATTGAAAGTAAATATGTTTACATGTCATGAATTATCTTCCCATTATTAATGTTTTAGTTTATTGCCCCTTGTCTACAAGCTGCAGCATGAGACAATGTATAGTTAACGCAGCAGACGTATATGCTTTTAAGTAATAATATCTCTCATTTATACGATAAATTTACAAAATAATTCGAAATTTTCAACAACAAATCAATCCGATTTCATTAAAAATATATATGTCACAGAGTTCTGTTACGTAAACAATAGTTAAAAAGCCAAAATGCATAGATCAATCAGTATTGTATGGAGAACATTTTACGAAGTAAAACTCCCATATTTAACTGTCAACTGCATAAATCAGTAATGAAAATGCGTTGCTTGAAGTTAACGTATATTTCTTGAATTTATTCTCAGAACTGGCCTTACTTTTTAGCAGGCTATAACGAAACGCGAACGTAATAAGCACATTTGTGCGACAGGAAAAGATATTCATGTTGATATCAAACTTAAAAGGAAGTATTAGCTACATAATGATAAACTAATACCATGAGGTATTATCGAATTAATGAAAAACTAGGCTAAAGTATAAAGGGGTATAACAGTTCAAATACATTTGTTCCATTAGTTCATATGTGTGCTGAACTGATGGATAACACAATGCGATTTCTTCTTTTTTTTTTTTTTTTTTTTTTTTTTTTTTGCTTCTGGCTTTACGCCTCGTCAGATCATTAGAGCTGAGAAAGGACTGAGAACAAGGAACTGGAAGGAATTTGGCCGTGACGTTTTAAAGGAACAATCCAAAGATTCACCTGGAGTGATTTGGGAAAGCCAAATCTGGATACCCGGATGGGAACGAGAACCCGCGTCCTCCCGAATGCGAGGCCAGAGCGTCACCACTCTTCCGCCACGATCGGTCAATGAGAAATATTGTGAACATTGTGATGTTTTAATTATTATGTGGTTATTATTAAATTCTATCATTATTAATATCTGCTATATAGTTAATGACCCGGTGGAAATTTCCTTACTCATTTACTTATGATCCATACACGTTATTACCTTAAAATTCTTCACAGTCTGAGGTAGATTTTTCATTAATTTCTTAGGCAATTTGTTTGATCCCCTCACTCCCTATCTACAACTGCCTTATGCCTGAAATAAGTACTTCATTTGTTGCCATTACAGTTCGACTCCATACCTCCCAGTTTTTAAATCGGAGTTTCTGAAGGATTTCTGTTCTGATAAATTAACATTTTTCCCATTCCATTATGATGAAAGTTATATTAACGCTGAGAATAAAGGTTTTATTTTCCTTACGTCCATTCATATTTCGGTATATCATGGTTTCATTAAAATGTTGGGATAGTTCTTTCACACAACAATAGCCTAAAGAACGCCTCTACCAGCTTAATTGGTTGTTCCGATTATTGAAAATTTCTTGTTGTGTTAAGAATCCACCTTACCTACCAACAAGAAGTCACTTAATAGATTAAGCTTCCTTTATATTAATTATTTTAATTTTCTCATGCACATGAGACAACAGTCTCCAAACATTTCAGAGCACCCAATGAAAATTATAACTTTACACAGGTAGTAGCCCAGTGAATCCACAAACTGATACCAAATTACTACATCTTGGACAAGAGCCCAGCATATTAAAAAGTGACAGTCCAACAGCCAAACAGACTGACTTCAAACACACAGCGTTCAGGGTAGCCGATAGCTAGTTCGGCAACCCTATAAGGTTTTTCAGCAAGACAATTAGATCCTCCAACGGTCAAAGAGTAAAACGTAACCGAGTGTATTGGGTGGGCGGTAACGCTCTGGCCTCGCATTCGGCATGACGTGTGTTCGAATCTCCGTTCACCAATCTAGATTTGGGTTTCCAATGGTTTCCCCAGTAAAATTCCGGCATGGTTCATTCAAATTACTTCTTGTTTGTTTACCCAGTTCATTTCCCAACTATAATTACCTCGACGTCGACAAGCCACAAAGCAATATTAAAAAAAAATGTTAATTTGCAAATAGACAGTATATTAATTACAAAATAGATTGAAACACTATTGAAGTAACTTCAAATAGTGTTAAAATATGATTTATTTTAATTCATTGAATTAGCTTTACTCGCCTTCAATAACCAATAATATCTTTGTTGTGGTATAGTTTGTGCTCTGTGGCCAATGTATAAACTCTGTGCGAACTGTTCCCTGCTACATTTTGTTCACTAGTTTCATGTATTCTTTCATCTAAATAAATACTTCTCGTACCAAATACGTGCTTTCAGCATATTTGAAACCCATCATATAGTAACATAATACATATTTTTTAAGTAAGTTATGTACAATAAACAATTATATTGAACTGAAAATCAAATTGATTTGCGCTATGGTGGAGTAGCTTCGTAACAAAATATATGATGTAAGCATATTGCTTATAAACAGAAAAGTAGTTGTTATGTATCAGTTCTTTAATAACTGAATAATTTATTTTCAATTAATTTACAAAAACATATTTGTCTCTTAAAAGTTCTTGCATTTCCTTTGGTAAAAGTTTTGTATTGACTGGCCACATATCTTGTGCTGTGTGGTTTACCCAGTAGTCAACATTTTCTTTACTTTTTCTCTACCACTGACAGGAATTGGTATTTATCTGTGATTTCGAAAGGTAAGAAATTTCTCGAACAGTGTCTGAGCGCATGTAATTCTTATGTTTGATTGCTTTTTCAAGCTGAAATATTCATCGTATTTTTGTAGTCGATTTATTCGGTTGATTTTTGCTTCCTTCATTCCAACCGCATACAGATTAATATTGATGATTCCCCGGGCAATAAATATTCTTCTGAATAATTTAGCTTCCAGCAGTACATGCGGATCCGCCTCTGCGCTCTTTTAGCATTCAGCAGACTCGCTCTTCCATCTGAACATCTCATTGGCTACTAACAGCTGCTATCCTGTCCGAAAAGTTTTCGGGCTCAACCGTAGCTATAAATCGCAAATTTATACGTTTTAATGATAGAGAAATTTAAAGAATTTCTCTGAGACCTTTCACCTGTCTGTAGAGTCTAACAGCGGTCAGATTTTCGTGAAATTATGGATTGATATTTGTGGCCGAGACGTTTTCGGAGGGAGTATTTTTCAGTGCTCTGTGGTCATTTATAGCTCTTTAAGAATTTTATGTACTCAAATGAAGGTTTGATATTTTAATATAGTCACCCCGCCTTTGATCTGGAATACTTTTAATGAAAATTCAGCGGAATTCCTACAAATGTATTCAGATAACCAAATGGAATAGTTTGGTTCTTGTATAATCGATAAATTCTCACATTAAATTCTGGAACTAAAAATACACAAAGTTGTAGGAAATACGAAGGCACAGTTCATCTGTATGCTGTGAGATCAATACGTTTCCAGATATTGAAACTTACACAATTTGATTTGTGTTATTTCACGTGCATATTTGAGGAATTTAATTGATAGTGAAGCTAAAGTGTTTTATCTGCTGGAATAACTGAGGTATATCACGTGTTTAATTTTCTCCTTTTTTGTTCCAAGCTAAATTTTAGAGATACAATTATACATTTCTAAAACTAAATTTCCTACTTCGATCGTCACATAACTGTCCCTTGGGTCCACAGGAAATATTAAAGCATTTTAACATTAAATTAATTTCCTGTTTCTTTTATTGTCTATCTACGTTCAGTACTTTTTATTCATAAGCACTATACCCTAAATAAATAATTGTCTAACATTCGTTTCAATTTAGTTAAACTTAAAACATATATCAGAGAAATCAAATGATAACTGATTTCAAGCATTGATGCATTTCATAATTGCAGATTACAATATAATAGCCGTAAAACGGATTTAATCCAAGAATGAACACAAATGTTTCTTAGCTCCGAAAAATGTTTAAAAAAATAGTAATATAATAACATTCATGTAGTTTTATTGCAGGTAAATGGACTTCATTGGATGGATGACGTTAACGTGAATATGAACCACTTTGCACAAATTCTCGAAGGCGTTTTTACAATCGGTTAGAAGATTTACTTTTTAAATTTTTTATGTGTTTTTAACAATTAATTACTCGATTTGTGTAAGAACTTTCGATTGACCGTGTTATCCATAAATAAACTGATTTTTTCCTTTAGTGTTTTACCTGTAATGCATGGATTATTTAAACTGTTTATGGATAGGATGTTAATCGAAGTAAGAAGATAAGCATAACTTAAAACTGTAACAATACTATAAAATCAGCTTTGCTTAAGCTTCATCCTTTCAGTATCACTCACTATTAATTGATGAAATTAAATAAGTGATGTTAATAAGTGGATGTATTCTAATTTCCTTAATTTCCGTTTTGTATTATGTTTCACCTCCACTGATAGCAACACATCTCGGCATTGTCTATAACGCAGATGCACGAATTGGTACTTAAGTTGTATTTCCTATTATACTGATTGATCAATCCACTTAGAAATGTGTTCAATGTCGAATCTAAAATTCGGCGTTACGTCTGTAAGGAATGAATATTTCTCCGTGAATTTCTACGGCGGTAACTGCAACTAAGCAATAATTACACCATCATAGAGAAATTTATTTCTGTGTGAGTACATAAAGGATTGATCAAACATGGACGACATATGTTTTGTTTTAAACGCTTAATTCTGTTAATATGTAGTCTCCATTACTACGAGGGTGAGTTAAATGAAAACCTTAAATTTGTAATAAAAAATCGAAATTTCTCGCCGTTATCCTGTAAGTTGGTAAGCGTGCTACAAGCAGCGTGCAGAATGGCCTGTAGGTGGCAGCTTAGTGCAGATGCACAAATACCGTCGCAGTATCAGTTTAAAGATGGCTGCCCCACTTGAGACTTTCACCAGGGAAGAACAGCGTTATGTTATTCGGTTTTTTAGTAGTGAAGGTGTGAAACCTATTGAAATTCATCGAAGAATGAAGGTTCAGTACGGTGATGCATGTTTGTCATAGCAGCAAGTCTACAAATGGAGTAGTTCGCAAATGGTGTGACTTCAGTGGAAGATGCTCCTCGTCCAGGTCAGGCACAACGAGTTGTGACTCCACAGAACATTACAGCAGTTGAAGCCATAGTGATGAAAAACCGCCGAGTGACACTGAATGACATTGCAGTATGTTTAAAGATTAGTCATGGTTCAGCAAACTACATTGTGCATGATGTGCTCCAGTTTCACAAAGTGTCTGCAAGATGGGTGCCACGGCAGCAGACTCCTGAAATGAGAGAACGATGTGTTGATGCTTGTGAAGAACTTCTTCGGCGCTTTGAACGAGAACGTGATGGCTTCCTTGCAAGAATCGTTACTGGGGACGATTCCACCAACCGGAAACGAAGAGAGCGAGCAAGGAATGACGCCATTCCTCATCGCCAAAACCAAAGAAATTTCGAACAGAACCATCAGCAGGGAAGGTTATGCTGACTCTCTTTTGGGACAAAAAAGGCGTCATTTTGGAGCATTACATGCCTAGAGGTACTACTGTCACCAGTGCATCATACACAGATCTCCTAAAAAATCATCTTCGACCTGCAATCAAATCAAAGCGAAATGGATTGCTGTCATCAGGTGTGCTTTTGCAACATGACAATGCAAGGCCCCACACTGCCCGTACAACAGTTGCAACAATCACAGACCTGCATTTTGAGTGTCTTCCTCATCCACCATACTCAACAGACCTTGCCCCAAGTGATTTCAATATGTTTGGACCACTCAAAGAAGCAATGGGAGGAAAGAAGTTCAATTCTGATGAAGAGGTACGCCACGCGGTGCATGAGTGGTTGCGCGGACTACCAAAAGAATTTGTTTCTAAAGGAATTTATGCACTTTGTAAGCGCTGGAGGACTTGCATTGAGCGTTGGGGAGATTATGTTGAATAGTGATACAGCTTTGTACCACTTCTGCACAATAAATAATATTTAAAAAAATATTTAAGTTTTTCATTTGACTCACCCTCGTATCTACAAGTTTTTCATCGCTTCTTTATGCTAATTTATTAGACTAGTACTTAGAAAATTGCACATAAAGTCCTGTATCTCATTGTCCGTATCAAATTTATTTCTGAGGGGTCCAAAAAATGGTGAAAAAATTATTAAAGTGGGAATTATCAAAATCAGTTCAATTCTACCAATTTCCTATAGTGCAAGAGTCAAGAGTGATCGTAGATAAGCAGGATGTCTGGGATCGTGTACGTGCATCTTTCTATCAGCAGCCCAGCCCTGAGATTTCACAGTAGGATTCTGAGTTATCACGTCAACTTTTTAAGCTGAACGTGATAAAGCATGACAATTTAATATCTTAGAAGATAACCATGAGAATCTTGCCAGAAAACATACGAGTTTTTGCATTTATAAGAGATGCTTCCCTAACGTATGTCATTCCAAACTTCACCTCTTTCAGCAACACAGTGACCACGATTAATCTTATGTTAGCTATCAGAAATTCTCCTTTGATGGTAATGGTCTAAAAGCTGAGAAATATCAGTCATTTCACTCCACATTGAAATAATTTTTCGTAAATATAACCACGACTGTTTCAAAAATCTGGTTTATATGAAAGAGTTTTATACATTAAAATTTTCTTATTCTCGTCTTGCTACCATTAAAAAAAATGCATCTATGATGATTTTTTTTAGTATAAATTTTTATTTATACCTCGCGACGGTCCTGTAATATATGAAAAATCTGTTAGTTCCTACGTCTTTTCAATTTCATACTGCAAGCAGATCTGACATTCCGTTTGTAACACGGAGCTGGATGATTATTCTAGCGGCAGTATGCTGTCTGCTGCTCCCTGATTTAATAAGGATATATGAGACGGGAGCAGCAAGGACTTGGAGGTGTCAGTGGCCGCGCCGTACACAGCAAGACGGATATGCCGTGAATATTAGACTCTGCTCTGCGGGTGGCGGGCTCGAGATTTGTGGGGGCTGGGGAGAAGGGGGAGGTGCCCCGTGCCGTGCCGGTGGCAATTTCCTCGCCTCGCAGCAAGCTGCCAGCGACAACATTCTCGTCCGACACTTTGTTCTCTCTTATTTACTCATCTCTGAAGAGGAAAAACTGTGTAGACGCTTACCGGTCTCCAACATCCCTCTGAAATATATTTAGCTCTACGTTGTTTATATACATGTAAAAATTAAAACAGAAAAAAGACTTTTTTTTAGCAGTCTCCTTGACGTGTTCAAACATTTACACATGAGGACATAGCGACCTGAAAACTTATCAAATAACTGACGATAAACTGTATCATCGCCACTTTAGGTATTCCAAAAATGTTTCTCACTGATTTAAATTTTTCTCAAACACACATCACATCAATTATCCATTTTTTATTACTCTTCGTTGTCGTAAAACCTTCATTGATAACTAAAAGCATCACCAACAGTGTGTAAAAAAGGTGCGACTATTAAAATTTCGTAGGTTAGAATCACAAAAAAATCCTTGCACCAGAACCATAACTGATATACTGTGATTGTGCATTGGCAGGACGATAAAGTCAATAGCAAAAGACAGAAAAGTCTGTTTTATTATTCATACTTGAGGTAGAAAAAAGTACTTTACGTAGAATGGTTTATTCTATTCTTAATTTCTGATCTTATGAATTCTTGTGAGAAATGTATATCAGATCAGATAAACGAAAAGAATTCTCACTCCTTAAGAAAAATTACAAAACAAAATTGTAATGTGTTCAAATTATTTGAGTTTGAACAAATCATTTCCCATTGTGAATACAGGAAATGCAGTATCTGGATCTAGTATTTGTTCAGATGCTATCAAAATACTATGCTCATACTTTGTGAACAAATAACCATTGACGCTGGTTAAAATTTATCATGTCGAAAGAGTAAATAAATTAAGTAAACTCTGACACAACATAAGTGAATGTGGATCGAATGGAATATATTGCAGTTAACACTTATGGGATTTAGGAAAAAGAGGGTTTCAGTGAGCAATTTTGGGGCTAACACTACATGCTATAACGGTGATTCCATCGTGCAAGAGTGTTAAGGATACCAAATAGAATATTAAGCTGAAAGACTTCCAAAGGCAAGTTTCGTGTATTCAATTTATTTTCTTTCTTGCAAGACTTATGCGTCTTTCATTATGATGCTTCAAGAACTAATTAGAAACAATCAAATTTGTCACTTCTGTATTGGCGATTATATGAATATCATTTATTTTCGGTAATCCAAACAGCTGTTTCCAAATTTTCTTCATTAAAGAGTAACCATTTCTAAGATTATTGTAGTATGAAATTTAACTTAACTTCCAGAAGTTGTAGAATGTGAATTATATGTATCATGTTTAAAATGAAGAATCACGAGTATTTGAAGATGTTCTCAATTTCTCGCAATAAACCAGTGCTAACAGCAGATGCCATTCTATTTAAGAAGGTAAAGTAATATTAAACTTACGTTTCAACATCACAGAATAAACCTCTGTGAAACGCAGCACTTCAGTGGAATACAAACTTAGCTGTTGGCTATGTTGCCAAAACAGATTTTTAAGACGGCTTTCCACACAAAGCCATCGCCCTCTCTCCTCCCATCAACCCCACGATCTCAATTGTCACACAGGGTATCTTTATATCCATTCTTCTCTACATCCTGTCGATAACATAATTTCTACTGCAGTTCTTTTGACCACGAAATCCAAATTACTTCGCAGTTTCCTCGATCCCTCTAAAATTAACTTTGTTTTACCTTTTTCTCCCTAAACCAAAAACATCGTTATGCATTATTTCATCAACGAACTGATATCACTTATGAAAACTAAACTCGCAAATTACTTAATTGGTAGGTGGAGAAACCATCCCATGATTATAACGAACCTCGCTTTGATTCACGAATTATTTATGGTGCTGATAAAGTTCCTTCATAAAGGCTCTGAGAAATTTTCTGATAGATCCAGGTAAAACATCGTCCTCTGTAATGGCCTTTACTTTGAAAAGCTGTAAAATCCTGAAACAAATTAAAAATATTAAACTATAATCCATATGTTTTCCGAAAAAAATTTTTCTAAGTTTACCAGTGAAAAACATTTACAGAGAACGTAAAATTAAAACAATCAGCAAACAAATGCATAATCACACTCTGCTAAATATGGCAGCGGATGAGGTTAATTCGTTGTAATAAAACTCAAACAGAATGAGTAATATCGTTTTGAACTCCACTCTCATTGGTTCAGAATGTGTGTAAACTGCTCCGTCTGTCTCACATTATGAGCAAAAGTTAGTCACATGCTATATTTTAAATAAGTTACCTGCCAATGCAGCGATACGTGTGTAAGAATACGCCGATCTACTAACAAAGATGAACGAACATCACACTGAAATAAACAATCAAACAAATGTGTCATTCATTGTATACCTCCCCTAAAAACACTTGTAACAAATTATTTCAATAATTATTTAAATTAAGAACAAACCGATTTTTAATGACATACTGCCCGTTTCCTCCCACCCTCCTGAATACAAACTCGAAACTGCTACCATTCTCTGGATGAGGTGGCCAGGGAACCATGTTAGAAAAAAACCTTATATTCCTCTCAACGTCATAGTATTCAAAATATTCTATGGCCAGGAATAAAATCTTTTCACAATTAATATTTTGAAAGAGAAACTAAAAAAAAAAAAAAAAAATGGAAACGCGTACTGCTAATGCGAGACACATTTCTTACTTAATACCATCCATGACCATTGCCAGGTTTAATGACCTGATCTTCAGTATGGGAATTAGTCCCGAGCTTCCCTGGTAAGTGTGAAATGACTTTCATATATTACTGAGTGGTATTCCTTAAATGGCGGTGATTGGAGAAATGCCGTCTTCTGATCAAATCAACGAAAGAACAATATACACGTTTCTATTAACAGCGTTTCGAGTCATGGGATATAGACAATAAATAGTTATCATCCCTATATTGTTCCCAAGATACACAGATTGTACAAATAAAGACTGCAGAAATAAATGAACAACCTAAGATCCCACACGGAAAACTTACGTGACTAAAAGTATGCACTCTTGGCCCTTAGTCACCTTAATTTTTTCAGCAATTATTTCCGCCAAATTTTATGAAACGATTATTTACAACCGAGCCTGGTGGGTGAAAGGTAACGCTCGGACCTTATATTGGAGAAGATGTGGACTCACATCCCCGTACCGCCATCCTGTTTTCTGTTTTCCATGGTTTTTTCAAAAGGCAATGGTTTCTTTCATTGACCGCAACCTCTAAGACTTCGATGTCGACGAATTTCAATTACGTATGAAACTTGTAATCCATTACGAAAAACGTAATAAGATGCCTATACTCCTTCAGTCTCATGCAGAGTTTCAAAAAGAAATAATTTACGTCCTCTTCAAATTCACATGATACGCAGAAGCTTGAATCTTTATTAAATATCAAATAAGTGTGGATGAGCGATCTTTATACTCCCTTCGATGGCCGCTGGCTTCTGGGCCCACGGTGAATTACGGCTCGATTTGGCGTGTACTCTGATTTCCGCCTGCCTGGGGGCTTTGTGGTCTAGATGGCGCCATTACCGGATGTTTGCATTTTATGTCGTGCGCGGAAGATTGTAGGCGCCTGTCTCAGGTGCTTAGTACGTTCTCGGTACGATGCATATATAGTTGGATTTAACCAATAGGCGAATTCACCCGTTCTATTAATATCGGTGATCTATGCCGCAATTATAAGTGGTTATAAACCAATAACAGTCTACGTTGTGGGTGTGTAGTGATGTTCACTTCGACGGACTGTTTGCGAGCGGATTGAGGATGGTGCCAGCCTCTGGCATGCCGACAGTGTGCTGCACATTTAGGATGGTGGGTTTTCTGTTTGCGCTATTGGCGGCTGGTTCGCTGCTGTCGGGTCTGGTGCTACAGTTGGCGGACGGGCGTGGAGTTCGCTCAATCAGCAAATTCCTTACGGTTAAATTTCCAGCAGGGAGTCACTATTTACACGTGGCTCTCCATATATATTATTTACAGTGGTCTCTGCATTTTTACAGCCTTTTCACAATATAAAAGTAAATGATCTTTTTGTTAAAGTTTTAAAAATGTTGAAATATATCGCCTTTTCGACAGTTTTAAAGTTCTCAGCCTATTTAATCTCATAATTCGTTCTGCCCCATAATACTCAATGCACAATGTTATAAAATTATGACCTCCAACTAAAACATTGCAACCAAACCACAATGATTTAAAATTTATGAATTAAAAATGTTTATGTTTCAAGTAATATTTGTATTTATTTATATCATTTTAATGCATTAATATTAGATCATTGTTACCAATTTTTAAGGTGCATTGATGAAATGAAAAGATTTATATGGTGATTTGTCCATTCATCCTATTCACTGTTACACCTATTGTGACCAACGGAGTGCTAAAGTTGATACTCATAATAAAAATTCGTAGTTCAGGATCACTCTGAAGACAAGATGGCAAGAAATACCAAGCCAGAGAAATAGGATTCTAATATTAAATCTTTATTTACTATTATGTGTACTAGTTTGTAGGTTCATACGAAAGTTAGGTAATGTAGTTCTGCAACAAAGATCAATAAATGCTTAACTGGTACATCCCGAAATGCAAGCACTCCCATACAAGAGCAACGTTTGGTATTATTTTCGATATAACGACATTGCCATCGCTTCAGATGATAAATTAGAATAATCAAATTCAGTTAGAAACATTTTACTTAAACTTGCTTTATGAACAAATAATGTTTTGTATTAAGCCTCATAATTCTGGCTGTTCCCGTAATATCAACTGCACTTTTCAGTCTTTGTTTCTGAATACAATAAAATTAGCTTATTGACAACCACTGGAGAAAATGACCATTACTAGATTTCGCGAGGAAATACCAACAACACTAAATACGCCTGTACAGATGATGGCCCTTTCAGCTGTACTGCTGTAATAACCGTGCAAACTAGTGTTATATAACTGCCGGAGTGGAATTCCCGTAGGCACCGTACAGAGCAGGTAGGATGGGGGCATGCGGATGGTATGAAACGCTGTCACTACGTGAGAGGAGCGAATGTGATGAAGGAGGAGAGACGTACAGAAGAGGGGGTTTAATACGTCTACAGTACGATGTTTAGTTCCGGCCACTGGAAGGATAATAACATAGAAACATGCTACAAAAATCAACCACAGCAGGAAGTTAAAATATTGACATTTTAAAACAACTAATAGTACGAATTGAACAAAACAGGTGAAGAAATTCTAAATTTAGAAAGCAATCCGTCTTTTTTACTTGGAGGTAAGTGATATTACTGGTTTCAAAAAGAAGAAATGATCTCAGACAGTAATAAAGTTCTCATAGAGTAGGCTCCAATAACTAACCCTGATTTGGTATACGCGATGAATGCTCAGCTTTATTCAGTAAAGAATTATAATTTTGGTCCAGAGCGACTCTCAAAGATAGAGGAACAAGTGCCTTAATGTAGTTAGTGTTAAGTAAGGCGGTTAAGCTTCAAAGAATTGCTTAAAACCGATTTTTAGATGTGTCAAGGCTCACAAAGGATCTTAAGCAGAAGAAAATTTATACAAGTTGAGACTTTGGTAACAGATGTAACCCAAATATGAAGTGTTGCAGCAACTGTAAAGTTTCTATATAATATCATTGCACGGCTTTTATAAAATATAGATGCAACTAAATGATTGTTATCCTTTAGCTAAGAGCCATATTTTTTACATTTATTTATTCATTTCCTAAATTCGAAAATGGTAGGTATATCCCAAAAATTATTTATTTATCATACTTGCATGAATATAGACATAGTATGAAGATTATCCATAATACTGATGTCTCACGAGAGTCTCGCAAATTTTTTGTCTAAGTAACAGCGTGTGATGGTGCTGCCACCTACCTGACTACTGAGCTGTTAAAGTTGTGAGACAAAACAGGAATCTTCGTGGTATTTCCCTGTTAAGAATTTCATCTGTCTTTTATAGTTTGCTGATATCTCCCTAATTACTAAATTGTCAAATTTCTGACAATATTAGTTTGATGACATCTACATTTTTCTATTTCTCATTTTAAAACGCAAAAATATGTTTCAAGCATTTCACAAAGACATAACTTTAGTCCATGACCATTTGGAATTCTTTTTATTCCAATAATTTCAACGCAAGTCAATCAATCCAAAAATATGAATAAATTCCACAGTTGGAACCTAGTAGATGTTAAGAATTATTTGAGCTATAAACCATGAAGATTAATACCGTACACGTTCACAGAAGCAACAATTCAAGTTTTCTTTTATAGGAGAAATTCTATCATCCTCAGATATAATTACCAACAGGTTTCTAACTGAACCAAAAATGACATGAAAATCTTCAACTCATACGTTACATTTCAATAGTCTTACATTATATTGTATAATCATTACCATATTACTATTTATTTAAAATTTCTAGTTCATTTCACACACGAAATAAGAAATTGACGTAGATGGACTTTATGCGCTTTTTAATCTTTAGTATCTCCGTTGAAAAAGTGTAATACATCAAAAATTGTATAAATAACTTTATAGTGTCAGTATAATGTTAGGAACCATAAATGTGAAATGCGCTACTCGTTTAAATATGTTTCTTATAATGAAATGAGTCAAATCCTAGGCCATTTGTGTGTGTGTGTTATTCGTAGCTTCACTTATCAGACTGATAATAAGATACCAATTGTGTGCAAAACATGTGATGGGAACGAACATTAATGACCAGAAACGAAACAGAAGAACATTTCTATTAAAAAGTTATGTGCGTGTTAAAATGCATCCTAAATAAATAACACTTGGATACTATTTTATGTCAAAATTAAAAATTACAGAAATTTACTTGTAGGCTATGTTAGAGTATACTGATTGAATGCAGTTCTATCATAACGCTCTACTTTTCAAATCATTTCAGCTTATACTTGTAATGTTTTTGTTTTTTGTTTTGTTTTAAATACATTGGAACTACAGTCATTTATTCATAGAACTGGGTCATTATTAGTACTTGTTATTGATCTGAATTTGTTACGAGTAAGGTTTTTTTTGTGATTTCTTCTGTTGGAAAGGGAAAAATTGATTTCTGTTAAGGTAATGCAGCATTCCAAGAAAGTTAACGTAGCCCGTAATAGAATACATTCTGCAGTCGTCTCTCCCAGCTGGTAACAACAGGCCATTGAAATTGGAATTTTATAATATTTTTATGTTTTATTTAAGGCTTCACAAATCATTGAAATCGAGTCTATTAAGCTTTAGAGAACACCATTGGCATGAAACTAGAAGCACATATCTCGGTGTTTGCCTAGATTAATTTGAGAAACCATGGAAAATTAGTTCCATAAGCTGGTAGTAATTTGGTGGAGTGGCACAGAAATCTTTCTCAGTAGGTGAGAGTTAAAGCTGTATCTGATGGTAATTTGTAAGACTCTATCAGTTGACGAGATTTGACCTAACCTTAGCGTGCGGCCGTGATTTTATTCCAGTAATCAGAATGTCTCTCCTTTTCTATCTAAGACAGTTACCAGTAACAGCATGTGATATATTTCTTAAATTACGATAGTTATCCCGCCACAGCATCTTTTAATGATGACTATGTTGTGATCATTCGTAAAAAAATGATGATATTTGGCTCGGATTTCTTAACTAAGAGTAATTACTGGGGCTTGATAACACGTAGTCATGTGTAGCTGTAATTTCTGTTTGTATTTAGAACTTCAGGTCAGGAATTAAAAATAACTAGTGTACACCCATAAAAACATATGCTTCCCTGAGGTACGTAAGAATTCTTCTTGTATTACAGCATTCTGCTTGATGTCCATAACGTTAGCACATTAATACTCATAAGTTCCTGTTTTAAGCACTTGACTATGCTCCAAAATATTAAGTCCAACGTATTCCATTCAGCACAAATCTCAAGTGAAACAGAAAATCATATATTTAAAAATTCAGTTTGGCAATTTCACAATTAATGGCAGCAGCATGTAACAGTAATTGATTCTTCAAGTAACAGTCTCTTCGTAAAATTGAAGAAAACACATTGAAATAAACTTAAATTTTTTTCAATAATAGTGGAATATTAAATAAAAATTCCATGATAGATTGTATTTTTTGGAACTAAAATCAAAACATCTCTCAAAGCTGGTTTTATCTAAATAAAATACTGAGTTTCTACAGTGCGATGCAAAAATATTCCTGATGAAATGACACAATGTCAGCTTCTAACTAATTTCCAGTGAAGAGTTACCCTGAACGATGCACTATAGAAGCAAATCTGATACACGAAAACTACAAAATTTAAAAAGTGAGTAAAAAAGAAAACAAGAAAGGTTAGATGTAAACACGGAAACAAAGCTAAGAAGTTTGTTAAATTGTTTACGATGATAAATGTACCAGTTTTAGAAGTGAAAAAATCAAAAATGTAAATATTTCAGATAATCAGAAAAACTATGAATGTTTAATCACTGTGAAAGGTTCTTACTGTACCATGTTCATCACAAGAGATGATCTCTGAAGATTAGTTGATGGGTAGCTAAACGATTACCCTGAAGTTGGCACAAATTATCTCAATTGAGCGTCAAACCTTCATTCACTTTTCTGACTTTTTGTTTGCTGTCCGCCAATATTAAACAAACAGCTTGCAGCTAGACCAGTAGTCAGTAGCAGATCTCCTTGTCTCATAAATATTTGGTCAAGAAGAAGAAATTTGCCTCTCACTCAGGATAAGAAAAGAAAAAGAATTAAATTTATTTAAGAACAGTATGTTTAACAACAAGAAAATTATTGCAAGAAGGGGATTTTTTTGGCGGTTTTCGCAGTATGTTCAGTTTAGTCAAATAGTGAACGTATGTAAAAACGAACATAGTTTTTGATTAGTTAACTGCGTATATGTCTCATATGTCTCATATGTCTTTATTTTTTAACATAATTAAATACCCGTGAGAAAATTCTGTAAATAAAATGTTTATGCAGCAAGCCAATAACAAAAAACTAACCCATGAGAAAATGTAGAGAATAAAATACGATGAATACCCAGGTTGGTTGCTTTTACTAAGTTGAAAGAAGAACGGACTGCTTTGTAGAAATATTTTTATGATTTTGCCTGGAACCCTCTTCCTTGATATAAAAACCTGAAACTGTGCCTACTCGGAAGCCGAAGTGTCACAGACCTCAGTGGAATACAAATCAACTGAACAAAACACACACAGTACATTGATGCATCTGTGATATGTGATGCAGTTATCTAACGGTAACGCGATTAATCGTTATCGACCCCAACGAAGCCTAGTGACTTGACTCTGAACTGACTTAAAATATGATGTGACCAAAGCGAAGACCGTAACCGTTAAAATGGTATCTCATTTATTCGATCAGGTATCACGGGGGATAAATGGCTGTTGACAAAAATAAAATAAATAATAATAAAAAAAAACAACTGGCAGTCATTTGGGACTGCCAACGGAAATGAAAACTTAAAACTATGAATAACATACGCGCAACATGTCATACAGATATACTAAATTGAATTAATTCCGTATGATCGTAATGACCTGGTGTTAGGCTTGCGCATTCCGCCCATGGTTTAGCCGTCTTAACCTGACCCGGTACTGCTACCAGAACCGGGGGACCTACAGTTTAACGTGAAATCCGAACCACGGAAGCGTTCAGATGTACTTCACACTACACAGCGAGCTATGGCTGAGGTGAAGGTTGCATTAAGAGTCTATGAAAACCCACATCGCGAGAGGGATTCGAACCGGCGACCTGTCCGGACGGGGATTCGAACCCGCGTCCTCCCGAATGCGAGGCCAGAACGTTAACCGCTCACCCACAACGCTCGGTACTGAGCTGTCAGACCACCACAGCAATGCTGTTACCATTAGCATGTCAGTGACGCAAAATCATAAGAATTTACCCATCCAAAAATCGCCCAACGCACTTAAAGAAGTTTATACTTCAAAAACTAGAAATCTAACTTTGTACACAAACCGAAGGTTGGTCGAATCCTCCCAAAGGAAGTGAACCAAGCTATTGTGGCAGAAACAGGAGGGTCAATTCCTTTCCTTAGGGGCACACAGAACCACGGAACGTCCCGGGGTAGCTCATATAATTAAATACTGCTGCTAAAAAAATTCCGGCTCACCCCGCGATTTGAACCCGCGACCGGGAAGAAAAACTTTCAGGTAATCGCCTTAACCACAAAGCTATCAGACTGCTATGTTTTGAAATATACGTGTGCTAAGTACTATCAAAATCGGATAAAAACTCTAAGTTTGTATGAACAACGCTGACAGAATTTAAAGTGATGGGGCAAATGAGGAGAGGGTTTAGGTTTTTGTAAATCAAACAGAAACACTATTTTTCTATTTGTTTTAAATTATACGTATGCGAAGTTCCATCAAAATTGGTTAAAAACTAATTGTTTATATGAAGAACATTAGCAAAAAAAAATACCCATCTAACGTGTATTACATACGCGCAAAACGCCATAGCATGTCGGCGAAGGGAAGTCGCGACCTCATAACACCCCCAAACATCCCCTACTGCGCTTACAAACGTTTATATATATATATATATATATATATATATATATAAATACATATTGGAAATAATATAACTGATTATTTGTAAACAATGAGAAGGAATCCATCAATTCGGTAACTATTAATTTCGGCTGTAACGTTGCCTCATGCCTGAACGCAACTGAGGACTCGGCATAGTTGTGAGACAGATTGGAACTGCGCAGTGCGCTCTGCTGGTTGCAGACAGAGGGAGTGCCTGGGGCTGAGGAGGCAGCCAGAGCCGAATATTGGACCACCAGCTGCGGTCGACAGATGGGCACAACTGTCTGCAGCCTCGGATCCAGCGAGGAGTGAGCAGAGGGGAGGGGGAGGTTCTTCGATTGAGCCGCAGTAAAGCACGCGGAACTAAAATGCTGCCCGAGGAATTTGCGGCTCGAGTGGGGAATGCACTCACCGCATTCTGTATTGTGCGTTCAACAATCAGGGTTCGGCATCAAACTTCCTGGCTGTTTACTATCTAATACGAAATATATTCAGCGCACTTGTAAATCTGCAGGCCAACTGTCAAAGCATTTACCATTTTTAAAAAGAATCTGAAGAACTTTACTTAAGAATAGTTACGTGTAACTTTGTTTCAGACTGACCAATTTTCTTCAAGTGTCATTGAACGCGTATAAAAACTTTATAACAAACGCTTTATTTCAGCAGCTTTTTTTTCAAACTTTCTTTTTTGATCTAAAATTTGTTTATTGTTTACTTCCATAATCTTGGATGTCCTAACTAGTGTCTTTCTGTGTTTACTTTTCTATCTTCTTTTTTGCTTTATGATGAGGTATATGTTGACATACTTCATGGTGACTGTAAAATCCATTTAATGTGATGAAACCTCTTCTGTTATAAGGTAAGTGATTTCAGGGTTACTACTAGTTTCCGATGAAAGGAAAATCCACTTATGATATTACTTGTAAAGCATGATCGAACTCATTTTTACAACACTTAATTAGTCATAGGCATGTTGCAGAGACGTCTCCAGTATAAGAAATTCTAAAGTTATGATTTTGTCAAAGGGGTGATATCTTAAGAACCAAATAAGTACATTAAGTACTTGCGGGTGCAATTACTGCCGTCGGGGTATCCAAGGGTAATCTGTCGCCTTAGATACATAAATTGGAGTTTTCTTTGACTCTATCAGACAGTGCCACTATAATTTTATCGTGCTTATTCCATCAAACATTTTTGTTGTATTAGGTAGTAAAGATGTCACTGAAGGTTTTCTTACGCATTTCTACACGTTAGTAGATGACGTCAATTGATTCTTGTTGGGTTAGCTAAAAGACAACATAAAATTCACCCATTTACAAAACCCAGAGGATCTTCTGTTGAAATCTGAACTCTAACCGAGGGTGGTATGGTCAATATCACTCCTTGATAATATTCCATCGGAACTCTTTTGATAGCAACATGGATGCATCTGGCAGATATTTTACACGTTGGTCTTACAAGAAAACTCCTTTCGAACATCGTTGCACAATTACTTGCATATTACTTTTTACCACCAGCCTTGACTGACTCTAACTTCTATTAAACTCCTGGGCTTTTAAACGGGTACTTTTATCCTGTTACAGAATCCTTAATTCCTAAGCCACCAGGCCCATTTACGATCCCAGTTCTAAAAAGATGAACGAAAATAAAAATTTGTGACACAAATGTATTAAAATCATTATTAATGAATTTAGTGTATTACAATCACCAGAAATAACTGGCCGCGTCTTAAATAAAATGATTAATTTTTTAAAAAGTAATCAGTGCAAAAGCATGTAACGTTCACACTCCGATATGTCAGTAATAACGATACAAGACATTCATCGTGAATAACGGAAACGAATTGCCGTACATTGCGAAAAATGCCAAAAACATTTTGCGTCGTTCTGCTCATCCCATGAATTAAAACTAATTATGTATATATGAAAGAAAAGTCCAGAGAATTAAATGAAAATATTTCCCTTGTTAATTTGAAAGTGGTCCCAGATAATTGCTGTAAAACTCTTGCACAGAAGTGTTGGATATAAGTCAGCAACTAATAAGTCGACAAAAACATTTTTTAAAAACTTTTACTAGTTTATATGTTGACAGGTTTAAGAAAATGTGTTTAACTAGATGATTCAACTACCAGCAGAAATATGAATATTATACATCTTCGTTGGCTATTGTTTTCTTACTGATGAGATTATTAATGGCTAAGATGATTTTTAAATTTCAAAGTGGAGGATTTATGCCGATTAAAATGCGTTGGTTAGTTGCACTATAACAGCACCGTCGCTATGACCGTACAATAGTTACAACTCCGCGGTATGTAATACCTCTTCATGTAACATCCTAAGGATTTCTAACCGTTAATAATAATTTCCCTGACTAACGATGATGAATTCCCTATGAGTAACACGACTAACTTCACATCACAAGCTGATCATTTAGTCAATACAAATATTACTCACTGTCTATTAGTAAAATACATCAGTTATTCTTCTCAGTGCATCTACCAATAGCACACGTAATCAAATGTTTTGAAAGCTTTCAAAATTATAACTGGAATCATTTTACCTTCGTGTTGATTTCCCAGCATACTTTGATCCAGGAAAAGAGAAGTGACCACGTTGTATTTATTAAATACTATAATATAGAATGTTAATGAATCTTAAGATACACTTACAATTTGCACACCCCGCGAGGGTGAAGCATTATTGATGACGAATTCTAATGTGTATAAAAGTACTTTCGTGGCGTAGGGTTCTCGGTTCTACTAATTTTGGAACCATGTTTTAATACTTTTCAAAAAAATGTATAAAACAATTTACATAAGCCTATTCTCAATAAACACAAATAACAAAAGCTGACCCGGTCACACGTTGGTGTGACTCAGTAGTTATAGTACCTACGTTAGATCAATGTTATTCTAAACTTCCTAATGTAGTCAATATTCACTAATAAAGACAAAAACGTTTTATTCGATCTGAAAGTTCAAAAGTAATTGGTAAAGAGTTTCGTAGAGTTAAAATTAAGGACAAGCGAACATAAAAATTTAATTTAAACTTCATTACTATTTACTTAATTGAAAATATATAAAAAATTGATATTTATAAAAATAAATTTTTTATTTATTAAAATGTCAGTTTTTAATGAGGAAGATAAAGTTGACTTTAAACATTTTTTACAATTATTTCCATTATTTTAAATTATTACAATTTGTCATTTTAATTTATCTAAGCGCTAATTGGTGTACAATATTTTTGGTTAGCCTGTCTTTTGCTAATACAAATAGATTTGATGGTTTCCCCACACGTGAGCAGGCATAGCTACCCATTGAAGAAACACGTATTTTCCAAGTCCAAGCCGCAAACGGACATTGTTTGGCCTTGAGTCTTATTTATGGTCACAGCGAAAGCCAAATGAATCGGAAATTGGAGCCGTTTAAATGGTATTTGGAGATTCTGACGGTATCATTGAAATACGTGGCAACATGATGATTTCTCCTTTAAACTTTCCAGTCAAAATAGTTGCATCAAGAACATTTACAGTGATTCTTTTGCATGATCTAGGTGGTTTCCAATTACGAAGAAGAATAATCAGTAAACCAATCTTTAACCGAAGATTGTGTGGTGGCATTCTGTTATATCCAAAGAATTTAAAAATTCAGTTGTAAAATTTACTGATTCATTTTCATCTACAATAGTGTCTATTGATTTAAAAGACATTAGATCACCTGGAAACAGTTAATTTCGTCGACGTCAATATTTTTTGATACCAAATTAGCACGATTTACTCCGGGAACACACTCTCCCGGTCACGCTGTACGAAATAATATCAGTGAACAGTATGGAAAGAAAACAAAATTTCGAAAGCAGATTTCGAATATGGCAGGATTCCAAGGCAGAGAGCAGAGAAAGAGAAAACACAATGCATTAATCAAGGGGTACTGGAGAGCCCGCCATAACGAAAAGAAGAAAAATATTAAGCAAGCAAGAATTTTTTAATTTATCGTAACGTTTTCTTCAATGTTGTATTCATGAGTATAATTACTTTGTCGTTACGTATAATAACACACAAACGATGGACAACAATATACTGTAATTATAACACAACTCAATCAAAGAAGCACACATATGGCGTGAACAAACTGTAGCATAAATAAATCGAAACACAACGCCATCTATTTGATTGTTCGATAAATTAACTCACCGCCATCTGTTAGAAACTTATGATGGCTTGCAATAGACTGTAGCAAAAATAAATCGAAACACAACGCCATCTACTGGATGGTTATCCAACCTGTGACGGTAAATTAACACACCGCCATCAGTTAGAAACTTATGTAATTTTCTATGACAAACATTTAATTCGCAATAATAATTATTGAGGTCAATAATCGAGATAAAAACTATCCTATATTTTGGTAGGACAAAATTACACACATTAAGCCAAATTTTATCAACATCGGTTAAGTAGTTTAGGAGTTCATTCCGGACAAACATGAGATTTTTATATACATAAGATGATACATTTGGCACAGACACAAATAAGTCATCGTTTGGTATTTTCTGTTATCAAACAAAGAATCGTTACGGCAATTACCAGTTCCGTAATTAGATGATACAGTAGCAATTTATGTTTCCGATCTTGTGGATACAATGTTTAAAAGAAACACTTTCAATTTATTTTTAAATTTGTCTTTCTTAACTCCGCAATGAGTTCAAATTATTTACTTTGAATTTCGTATCCATTTAGTTTATTTTTATTGATTTTCAATAAAATCCCGATATGAATTGATCAGTTAGAAACTATTAGTTTACTTTATTGCAGTGTAAGTACTCACTCAATGGAAGTATCGTCGTTTTGAAAGTCACCAGTTATGCGAAAACATAAATTCTGCTTAAATACGATTTAAGATGCAGTAATCAATTGCAGCTAACCACCATTCTGTACAATATTGAGCTTAGTTATCTGCTTTTATCGGTTGAAGTTGTAGTACATACTTGTTAATGACAATTTTTTTTGAAGAGAGAGCGACGAGATTTTAAATCAGTGTTTATCAGATTCTGCAGAGCGTTAATGCAATTTAATTCATTTTCAATATAAAATCAAGGTTTCTCGATTTCATTATTTATGTAGTGGCATTTTTTTCTAATAATTACTTCGTGCCATTTTAAAAATCTAATTAAAAAAAAACACATCAAATTGTGTAAAATTAATGTTACCCTAATGACTTGGTGCATTATTAATTTTTATACAAGATGATTAATTTTCATTCATTAGACGGGACCATGATAGTATGATAATCCGGTTCACCTCTAGATAAAAGCTACTATTGCTTTGAAATCTGTCACGTTCATTCAATCTTTATTCAATAATCGTTAGCGAACAAATTTTCATCAGACGAAGGATGCATTGGTATATTACACTGAATACTTCCGCTTATTCTGTATCCAATTCTCAAAGTCTGAAAATCCTCACTTTTCGACATTCTGCCAATTTTGTTTATAAGAATGCTCTGCACAATGGATTTCGCAACAAATTATTGCTGACAGGTTACGCTTAGGAGGACGCAAGTAAAAATTCCCGCCAGGCCATCTGTTTTACATGGATTCCCGAAATGCTTGGATGGTCCCTACAAAAAACCACTGTCGAATTCCTAACTGTTCTTTACCCCAATCATCTCGCTTCTATAATGACCTTGATGTTGTCGAGGAGAAAAACCTTAAATGAAAACAAATATTAAGAATAAAAACACAATGGGTTCAACGGTACGTTGGAAATTTAAAGCGATTAGGAGACGAAGTAAGTTTCACTTCCAAGTATTTAAGGCTAGGATACCGATTCTGTTTAGTGATCAGAATTTTCTTTATAATATATTTCAATAACATCCTAAAGTTTACCCTGTCTCCTTCCATACATAATACTGAAGATGATAATGCTGGTAGACGTGGATGTAATAATTGTATCTCAATACGGTTTTTCTGAGCTATTAGCACGACGTAAGATGAAATCTGTGTATGATCGATTTGGCAAAAGTTGTTCTATCCAGTGTTACTAACCGCTTGCATTGCTTCTTGTTCTTTTACTCCCATATGACAATATTATGGACTTTTTAAAAAGTTTTATTATTATGCAACCAAAAATAATGTCAAAAAATTACTACTCGAGTAAATCTCACTTAAAAATGAAATTGCATAATGTAGACCATTTTCCATTCTGCGGAGATTCGATAAAACATCAGAATCGCAGTGACGAAACTAAAATTTTCTTGGTGAGGAGCAGAATTTGCTCTTTAGTGGAATAGTAAAAGTACTCTTCCCAAGTCTTAGGAAATATTGCTAGTGGTCGGTGAGATTTTAAAATCATTCTGTACTTATTTTACAGTCAGTTCTCATTCCTGAGCCCGTAGACCTATGTGATCAGAAGTAACACTTTTCTATTATTACTATTTATACTGGGAAATGTTTGATAGCTACTAAAATACTTGTAAGATTGGTAACTAAAAACATTGCGCGCATGCAACAGATAATTGATGCATTGATAACTCTACTAACAATTTTATTGCACAGCAAATAATGTGAACTCATAAGTAAGTTCTTTCATTGATAACTACTCTCTACACTTCTTGTAGTTATGTATTCCATGTGCCCAATGTTTTTCGTCGCCAATGTTACAAGTATTTTAAGAAGTTAGAAATCTGTATGTCGTACATTAAAAAAAAATTATTATATTATTATTTTCTGCTATTTAGGGATATGTGAGTGAAAATTTGTAAGTCATTTTAAATACTTTGATGACATAATCACCGAGACATGCTACAAATTCCAGTTTTTTTAATAGAAAACATTTTATGGAGTTCATAATAGCCCGAATAAAGTTTTTAAAGAAAGAAAAATTGGAATAGTTGCCTGGAAAATTCGGGAAAAACTGAAAGTACTCTTTTCTATGGATAATTTTTCCCTATCCCGGGGAAATAAGGAACAAAAGAAATAATGAATTATGCATATTCTTCGTTTGAATGAATGGTCTGGAATTCGAACAAAAATCCAATAGAAAAAAGTACATATCTTCAGGCAGCATTTCCAATTTTTTCCTTTAAAAACATTATTCAGACTACTGCAAACATTTTTTAAAAAAATATTCTAATCGGTCGAAAGAAAATGTACTTTCAGTTGCTATCGAATTTTTCGGGCAACTTTTCTCCACTTTTCTTTCTCTGAAAACCTTATTCAGACTATTAAAGACATTTCAAAAAAGTTAGCCAAATCGGTACACAGAAAAAAAAGATTTTCAATTTTCTCTGAATTTTCCAATTCCCTGAGCAACTTTTCCAATTTTTCATTAACTAAAAACGTTATTCGGACTAAATTATCCAAATTAAATTAGCCAAATCGGTACACAGAAAAAAAACTTTCAGTTTCCCCCAAATTTTCAATTTTCCATGTAACTTTTCCAATTTCTCATTAACTAAAAATCTTTTTCCGACTATTACGAACGTGTAAAAAAAAAAAAAATTACCCAAATCTCCACACAGAAAAAATACTTTCAGTTTCCTCCGAATTTTCAATTTTGCGGTTAACTTTTCCAATTTTTTCATTAACTTAAAACGTTATTCAGACTATTACGGACATTAAAAAAAAATAGCCAAATTGGTACAAAGAAAAAAATATTTTCAGTTTGCTCAGAATTTTACAATTTTTCATTACCTAAAAACCTTATTCACGCTATTACGAACATTAAAAAAATTATCCAAATTGGTCCATAGAAAAACAGTGCTTTCAGTTTTTCCCGAATTTTCCAGGGAACTTTTCCAATTTTTCCTTCCTTAAAAACTTTATTCGGGCTATCATGAACATTTAGAAAAATAGCCAAATTGGTGCACAAAAAAGGCTCTTCATGTTCTCCAAATTTTCCAATTTTCCGGGCAATTTTTCCAATTTTTCATTAACTAAAAACCTTATTTGGACTATTACGAACATTTTTAAAAAATTACCCAAATCAGTACACAGGAAAATTGACTTTCAATTTGCTCAGAATTTTCCAGTTTTCCGGGCAACTTTTCAAATTTTTCATTAACTAAACAGTTTATTGAGACTAATACGAACATTTGAAAAAATTAGCCAGATCGGTCCAAAGAAAAGAGTACTTTCAGTTTTTGTGGAATTTTCAAATTTTCCGGACAACGTTTCCCATTTTTTCACATTTCATGTATTGTTATCTAGTTCTGAGCCATGTTCAAAGTTTCAAGTCTCTTGCTCATCGAGAAGTTAGTTTAAAATCAATTACTAAATTCCACTGGGACAGACAAAGACCAAATCGTATTAATAAAACATTTGAAAATACAGATTTTGAATGGATTTTCAGAATTTGTAAGCTTTGGGTCAAAGTTAAAATTTAACGTATTGTAGCATAACAGATATTCTAATGAAAGCATTACCTTAAAATTGCTGAATCGATTTTGACCAAGTTTTCACAGTATCAAACATTAGAAATGTGTCATTCTGCTTGACTAATCTGCCACTGGCGCTAAACATTTTCTCATTATACTACTGTGTGGCCATTTTATTGAGATGATAGTCAGAGACATTGTAGTTGTGCTGACAGTGATTGTGATCAGAGAAAATCTGTGTTGTTTTCACGTTATTAGTTTCTCGCATTCAATACGGACATCTATGGCGTTTAAAAACTGAATATCCCGAATTAAAAGAAAGAACAAGTCAAGTTTTGTTTAGTGTGCAAAATAGTCATTATTGTAAACTGCTTTTATTACTTTTTTTAAAGGCTATGGTCAATTTCAGTTGTGTTTTTATGACGCAGTATACAACATCTAGTCGTTCGATCTTTGTAGTTTGTCTCAATACGTTCAGAATTTCATTTAATGCTCCGGTGTTATGTAACGTTGAAACATAAGACATATCAAACAACTCAATTGAGATTCTAAGCTTTAGAACGGTGAAAACCCTATCGTAATCTGCTTAGTAGTTTCTGAGTGTTTCTAGCGCAAATGTATGCGGTTTTCGGTTTATAGATATAGATTGAGGAGGATGAGTTGAAATCTTCATTAAGGTAGGCTTTCTAGATACATGTACAAATAAGTGTTTAATTTTCAAACACATACCATCATTATTACTTCTTGATATTTGAGCTCCTATCTTCATCACCATACTTTGTACCACACACACAGTCACCTATTGTGCTTCCCCTGCTTGTCACACGCAGTGCGGTTTTCGTACCTGAGCTCCTGAGGCCTGTGGCTGCTCTTGTGGAATTCTGTACCGCGTGCCAGACGCTTGGCAGGTATTTCAGCGTGGCGACCTAGCGGGAGATGACTGCGGCAAGTCCACAGTGGCGGGACCGCTGAGCGA
>JARYHS010011683.1:0-31888 GCA_031002005.1 Vandiemenella viatica
GAGTAATGAAATTTGGACAATGCATTTGTCAAGTTAACATGTTTAATTGATTAAATTTTCAAGATCACAGGTTAATTTAAGCTCAAGAAAATGCATTTCAAATGTGAAATAATGTTAAATTAATAGCCGGTGTAACCTCCAGAATTTTGAATGCAAGCCTGCAAACGTGAATGCATTGTGTCATACAGGTTTCGAATGTCACTTTGTGGTATGGAGTTCCATGCTTGTTGTACTTATGCTGTCAATACTGGGACGGTCAGTGCTGGCTGTGGATGATGCTGGAGTTGTCGTCCAATGATATCCCATACGTGTTCAATTGGAGACAGATCTGGTGATCTCGCAGGCCAAGGTAACATGTCGACACTCTGTAGAGCACGTTGCGAGACAACAGCGGTATGAGGGCGAGCGTTATCCTGTTGAAAAACTCCCCCTTGAATGCTGTTCATGAATGGCAGCACTACAGGTTGAATTACCAGACTGACGTACAAATTTGCAGTCAGTGTGTTTGGTATAACCACAAGAGTGCTCCTGCTGTCATAGGAAATTGCTCCCCAGACCATGACTCCAGGTGTAGGTCCAGTGTGTCTAGGCCGCAGACAGTTTGGTTGCAGGCGTTCCCCTGGCCTCCTTCTGACCAACACTCGGCCATCACTGGCACCAAGGCAGAACCTGCTTTCATCAGAAAACACAACAGATCTCCACTCCGTCCTCCAATGAGCTCTGGCTTGACACCACTGGAGTCGCAAACGGCGATGGCTTGTAGTCAGTGGAATGCACGCTACAGGGCTGGAGTCATGGTCTGGGGAGCAATTTCCTATGACAGCAGGAGCACTCTTGTGGTTATACCAAACACACTGACTGCAAATTTGTACGTCAGTCTGGTAATTCAACCTGTAGTGCTGCCATTCATGAACAGCATTCAAGGGGGAGTTTTTCAACAGGATAACGCTCGCCCTCATACCGCTGTTGTCTCGCAACGTGCTCTACAGAGTGTCGACATGTTACCTTGGCCTGCGAGATCACCAGATCTGTCTCCAATTGAACACGTATGGGATATCATTGGACGACAACTCCAGCATCATCCACAGCCAGCACTGACCGTCCCAGTATTGACAGCATAAGTACAACAAGCATGGAACTCCATACCACAAAGTGACATTCGAAACCTGTATGACACAATGCATTCACGTTTGCAGGCTTGCATTCAAAATTCTGGAGGTTACACCGGCTATTAATTTAACAGTATTTCACATTTGAAATGCATTTTCTTGAGCTTAAATTAACCTGTGATCTTGAAAATTTAATCAATTAAACATGTTAACTTGACAAATGCATTGTCCAAATTTCATTACTCTACAATAATTTTTTCTTGGTGTTGGGATTTTTTTTTCCGTCTGTGTAGTAAGCGTAGCTACAACGATAGAGGTATCTTGTGGATATTTTTGCGTTGTATTGGGACGTAAGCTGAATATTATGCTACTGAAGCCATGAAAAGCAGTCTTTAATTGATGGTAAATATAAAAACTGCTGAATATTATGGGGAAAACTCAAACTTAAACTAAGGTTACGCGAGAATCCATGAGAAAAGAGTGTTCAAAATAAGTGATTTACAAGCTCTTGAAGTGATTATTTGAAAGAAGACCATTCAACGTAACTGTTTAAGCGTTGTCGAATATCAAGCATCTTTAAATTTTATGTATTTAATCACAAGAGTCTTTGTAATCTTTGGATATGAAGTCTGAAAAACCAACTTAACAGTGTATGTTGCGGTTTTGGTGGTAATTACAGAAATGATGTAAGTGTGGTACAGGACTATGTCGAAAAAGTTATTTAAATATCCTAAGATCGTTTTCAGGAACATTTGAGAAGTAAATTTTCACGGGACACCGCATATGTGACGACAACGCTTTGAAAACATTAAGTCCGAAATATTTATTTAACAACCAAATAAAATAAGACTTCTTGCTTTATGATGCCTCTCAACCTCACTGAAGGACCTAAAGCTTAATGGCAACGAAAAAGATTGCGCGTTCGGTATTATCTCAGCACCATTGTGGCAACATTTGCGCCAAGTCCCCTCTATGAATCACGTAGCGGAGCGTTTCGGAAGCGTGAACGACATCGAAATCGCAGCGAGACGAGAATTAGAGACTAGATGTATATATGGGAATTGATATTTTGTTGTGATGTTTTTGGGAGCCCTGCAAAGTGTTTAGAAAGAACCTAAAATCATTAGTGACAGCTTCAAGTGCGTTTCGAGAAAAATAACTGGTTGCTTGGAGATTAAGTAAGGGCAGCGTCGTCTTTAAATCCATGTGACGGAGGACTTAGTCGACGAACATTCTAACCGTTGACTGAGAAACAAAAACCTTAACGGCAGCAGTATTTCTATTCTAAAGAGCTAGAAAAGCTAGTCGAATTCTTACTGTTACATGTTAGGTACTTATTTTGAAACCGTCAGACAGATCATCCAGAATATTCAACTCAACATTCAGATATTTTGGGTGACAACAATGGGGCTCCGTATCCCTAAAACTATAGCAGTACCAACGTTCTTAAAGTTATTTATCATAGAAGTGCTAAAACAATGAAAGATTTTTAATTCACTTTGCACCACCATTTAATAACATTGAGATCCTTCCATCAACGCATCCAACTGATAGAGTATTAATGCCAGAAATTCTGGGTAAGAACTTGCTATAGTTAAGAAATCCCTCGTTATCCAAAGCTAACCATCTTCTTCTGGATAATAGAATTTTCATTGAGTAAATTACATGAAATTCCAGATTGACTGCAGGAAGTGCATATGGAGCGTTTGTTGAAGTAACTTCAAATCGTGTCAGCGTACAAATCCGTCCGTCTTAAATAGCTGTATTTAGTCGTCATCGACAACGGTTGGATTGGTATCTGGAGCACAACTGCCTTGAGCTATGTTAACAGTTCAAAAGAGAAAAGCTGCTAGGGAGAACGTGCAACTAGAGTTAAGAAAACCGTTAGGTGATGGTATTTAATATTCTATCAACGGGGGTGCATCATTTCCAAATATTAGGTCAATATAATAAATTGTTAAAAAACTAACTTTACGGGAAATCTTCCGTCATTAGTATAAAAAAGAATCGTGAGTTTTTAAGTCCTAGAAGGATTTGGTGTATCAGGCACGATCTTTCATGAACTTTTTCCCAAGATCGTTGGCCTCATGTTGAAATTCAGCAACATGATGCGACGGTGTGGTTCGGAGCAACGCGAGACGTGGCTCCCAAAATAGACCTCAGCATTGATCCGCCCTAACACTGTTTGACCTTCTGAAAAGCTTCCAGACGACAGGTGCTCTGTCAACAAGCTTAGCAATGCTTCCCTAATACACGCAACTGAACTATGCGATACGCTCAAAATATAGGCAATTGAACCTTTCGCCTTTATAACTTACTGCTAAATGCACTCAAATTCTAAACTATCCACTGATGAAATGTAATAAATAAAAAACCTCAACCATTTTCGTGACTCCTGCATCGAAGATAGTTCCAGCACTCGGGCCTGACATTCGGGAGGATGCGGGTTCCATGGCGAAATCACTCCCAGTGAATGCCGGTATGGTTCCTTCAAAAAGATCATTCTCAATTGTAGGCAATTCCCGTTGTCACAATTGTTTTGAAAATAAAAGTGACATTAGGATCAACGTACTGTGCATCGCAGGGAGATGATCTCATCTTGAATTTGGTTACGATACCATCTGCATTTAGGTTACTGCGTGCTTCGACGTGGGATTTAGTGAATCTGGTTCTGTCGTTAAGCAGCAACTGACAACACGTCTATTAAAGTTAGTCAGGCTCTATCAGCATCACGTTTTATAGGTTAATTCGCCTGTTGTTCCATGTAAGTCACATTGCCTGAGATTAATTTTGGCTCAAAGCACCTTCAAAACGCCCATATTTTTGTGAACTGCACAGTGTAGATACGAAGGTCGCGATATCTTCGAAATTGGGGTCTAGCTCGAAAGTAGCTCAGCAGAATAACGGCTATGGTGAATTCCACAGCTGGGAAGAAAACCATTAATCCGTTAATCGTCAATTAACGAAGTTAACGAAATTGTAAAAATGCAACTTTTAAGTTAACTTAAAAAATCATTAACATTCTTCTTAACTTCGGTTAACTTTAGTCCGTTGCATTGGTTGTTGACGTCATTTTGTTTGTTTGAATTGCTCGCCACGGCACGCTGGTACGTTGGGCGAGTCGAATAGCGAACGAATCAGGAAATGTGAAATGTGAGCAGGATCGCTAGAGTTGTGGAGGGTCTGCAAACCGGCGCTCACTAAAATGTTTCAAATTCAATCAGTAACAATTACAGGCAACAGTAAGGCGGACAGCTGCCTGCCTCATTATGCATGCAAACATAAACCATTACGAATCACTTTAGATGTACAAAACTCGAAATAATATAAACATGAAAGCTTGCATATTATTCGACTACTTCAGTTGCAGCGCAATCTGTAGCAAATCCACGACACACTTGTATGAGCTATAACAAACAGAAAACTTACAGCCACTCCACATACATTTTAACATTAGCGAAACAAAAACCACACAGTGCTATTTCCTGTGAAGCGTTTTCTGTAATACTGCAAATTATACGCTCATCTAGTTTAATAGGACAGAGCTCATTGGATGAGCGGTAACGCTGTTGTTTGGCTTTCGAGAGGACGCGGGTTCAAATCCCCATCCAGATTTTAATTTTCCATTATTTACCAAAATCACTCCAGAAGAATGCCAGACTGGTTCTTTCAAAAGGCCATGGTCTAATTCCCTTTCTTCTATCCCCTCCCGGATCTATTAATCTCAACATCGACGAGGAGTTAAGCACAAAGCAAGGGGAAAAAAACGGGTTTCATGGATCTCTATATAGGTACAAGTATTTAATAGATTACTTGTGGCATCTAGCGATGCCTGTCTGCAATATGCACCACTCTGTACCTCCTATGCTTAAACTTAGGCTGCCACAGTTCTCAAAAATCTGAAATAACAGTAAGGGCAGGTTGAATATTTAAATTTTCATCTACGCTTATTATCACTAAACATTTTAGCTACTGTTCAGACTGTCTCTTAAATCAAATATTAGTCTAACTGCAATTTATGATTTATATATTTTTTCTCTACGGAAAATCTCTTTTTCTCCGTCAGCAGTGAATAGTTCTTAATAAATGACAACCCGAAGGAAAGATAGGGACACCGCCCAGCGGCGAAAAGTGTTTGTTTTTCCCTCAATAGGGAATTGACGCAAAGAATATAACAGCATCAACATCTCGACCGAAAGTATTGATTCCATTTTTAGTATGAACAGTAATAGAAAACACAACACTTCACGTAGTAGTACATTAAATGATAAGAATTATTTAATGTAAAACAATCTAACACCACTTATACTGTCTTTTCCCCTTATGGCTTTACACCTCGTCGATGTCTAGGTCACCAGAAGCGGAAAGGGACTGGGGGAAAGGAACAGGAAGGAATTTTGAAGGAACTCTCCTGGCATTCACCTGGAAAAACCCAAATCTGGATGGCCAGACGGGGATTCGAGCCCGCATCCTCCCGAATGAGAGGCCAAAGCGTTACCAACTTACGCTGTTGATTTATGGTGTAATTCGTATCAAATGTTAGTTAATTAATGATGATAAGTCAACGGAAATTGATTACGAAGTCCGCTATAGTTCTGCATTCAGCCGATAGCGGCCATTCAATTTTATTCGATAAGACCAGCGTTATAGCCACTGAAAGCAGATGGTGGCCTAGGCGCATAAGAGAAGCGCTAGAAATACAAAAACAGCGTAACAACATTAATGCCGACAATGGTTTACAACTTGACCATATTTGGTCATACTTGCTCAGAAAAACCCAAGTCGAACGGCCCCATCCTACCGCCTACACTGGGCGCGGTGACGTCACCGCGGCGGTTAGCGCTGCTACTATATAAGGCGATAGCGGCAAACTTACAAGCAGTCCTCTGATGAAAGCCACAGCAAGATGGCAGAAACGTTAGGTTTTAACAAATCGACGCGGCTCCACCCGGAGAACCAAGATATTTCAACGGAAATTGACTGAGAACTTCTCTGGTCCAGCAGGACGAAGTCATAGCAAAAGCTAGAACATATATATATATATATATATGTGTGTGTGTGTGTATGTGTGTACTGACGATAGGTCGATAACATCTCTCTTGCTGTCGGCATTAAATTGTTGTTTTTTTTTTGGTATGCTGGATTAAATAGAACACGTTGTAACCACTGCTCACCCATCATTTTGTTACCTTTTGGCCAAAGTTTGTCTCAAGAGGGCTTTTTGAAATGAAATTAGACTATTCTTAGGTGGGTAGCGGAGGTATACATTCAAAGTGAAAATTGAAAATAAAAAATTTGATAAAGATTTTAAATTTTCAACGTCTAGAAACAAGATCCTCAGACACAAAAAGGTGTAAATAATACGTTGCTATATGTCTAAAAAGTTATGCTACTTTAGTTTCACTCAAACAAATCAAAATGTTTCTGTTGTTATCAATCGCAACGTATTAACTAATTGAATAATCCCAGATAATGACAAATGGGAATTACGGGCTTTTCTCTGATATCGGCGCATAAAAGTGCACATAAAATTTATGCCTAAATCGGCGATTCACCTATTTATGCAACAAAAAGTCAGAGAAAAGTAAATTTAACGATTGTTCTTTCCTAAATTACAACTGTCTACCAAAATACCAATGAATATTCTAAGCCGTTAGTGTAACACCATAAACTATGTCGGTGGCATTACATTAATCGATTAGTGTATCTATAGTATTCATATGGGCTTTTGTGGCAATTTGATTATTTATGAGCAAATCCAATATGTATCAACTGCGCCAAACACTGCTGTAGTGAGAAATGAAGAGCTTAATATTAAAATTTCACTCCTTCAGCGGGAGCGGTTCGGTGGCTCATTGGTTAAGGCGTCTGACTGGATATGTAAATGTCGCCGGTTCGAGTCCCACTTTCGGCAAGGATTTTCACATCTGACACAGCTTGTTGTGTAAGCGCGAAGTACACCGGAATACTCCATGGATCTGATTTAACGTTCAACTGTAGGTCTCCTATACCCGGTAGGATTGCCAAGTTATGTCAATACAGCTACGACAGGGGCGGATTGCGCAGCCAGTAAAAACTCTATCACCAGGTTATTACAACCACACTTTTGTATTGAAGAATGAAGGTCAATAATAAATAAATTACACTAGTATAATTATATAGCGTTAATGACTCAACTAGTCGGGTTAAACAAAAACAGGAGAAGTAATGTTTACAGTGACGATGAAGGCAGCACGAGAAAACTTTCTGAGGCTTTACAAATGTAACAGGAATAAACTTATGTCAACTCCATCGACAGGATAGTGTCGACTCTAACCTAATAGTTAACTGTGCCAAAACTGACATTATGTAACATGTACAAAAGTTAAAATTCGCTTTTTATTTTCGAAATCTGAAAAATTGTATAAAAATAGACCCTTAGAATTAATGAAAATATGAACTTTACTGGTTTTTCGGAGCTCTGTCAATAGTAATGTTCAGTGATAATAGTTTATGGTTGTGAGGGAATTTTAAAGCCGTCTTGAATTTCATTCTCAAAAGCATTAATATCATTAAAAAATCGTAATTATCTTCTTTACTTCCCATAAATGACTAGCTTCGTAGAGTCATGAATACTTGTTAATTCTTTTGATGCTTGTATCGGTTCTTCATTTTCAGATCCTGTTCTTCTTTGGAATAACATCGAGCGTGGTGGGTGAGTGGTTAACGCTCTGGCCTTGTATTTGGGAGGACGCCGGTTTGCATCCCCCTCCGGGCATCCAGATTTGGGTTTTCCAAGGTTTCCCCTAATCACTCCAGACGAATGCTGGGATGCTTCCTTCAAAAGGCCATGGCCGATCTCCTTCCCGTTCCTTGTCCCCAGTCCCATCCCACCTCTAATGACCTCGACATCGACGAGGCGTAAAGCCATAAGTGAAATAATAATAATAGTAAAAAATATGGAGTAACATTATAATCTCTAATTAATCATATCTATTACTAAATATTCCGCTTATGAGTTTGAGAAACAAGCAGGTGTTTTTAATTCAAGGCGCGTCGTACGGAGAAAGAGGTTAGCGCTCTACAATTTGCGCTGAGTGGCACCATGCATATTTAACCACACGTTGGGAGGAAAGATATGAGGTTTTCCACAGGGCATCCTTCTTACATTCTAACCCTGAAGTAATACTGAAACGAATGATCAAACAAATCAATATCATATACTTGCAGTATGTTAGAAAAAACGCTTTGACATTGCATCTTGCTTGGAAATATTCTATTTGTTTTAAGTAAAACTAAACTATGTATGAATAGCATTTTTGTAGATGGTAGGTGTTATCGTGAATTTACTGTATTAATGCCTTTTTTTGGGCATGACGCCTCGTCGACGTTGAGGTAATTAGAGGCGGCAGGGAATTAAGGTATTATTATTATTATTTTTTTTTGCTTATGGCTTTCCGCCTCGTCTACCTCAAGGTTATTAGAGGGAAAAAATCACGGGAGGGAATTCAGCCATAACCTTTTGAAAGAACCACACCGGCAGACGCCTGGAATGGTGTCGGCAAACCATGGAAAACCGAAACCTGTATGACCGGAAGGGTATTCATGGCAAGGGACGGGAAGGAATTCAGCCGTGGCATTTTGAAGGAACCATCCTGCCATTCGCCTGGAGGGATTTTGGGAAACTATGGAATACCGAAATCTGGATGGGTGTTGAGGACATAAACCCAACTATCTCCTACACATCTATAGTATATCAGAATTATGGGCACTGTAAGAGAAAACGGACAATGGTGATGGTACAAAATATAAAGTATTCGAAATGATGAAATGTGGCAAAATACTGCTATTACCATCACGTTGGAAAAAATAATCGGAATGGCCAAAGTCTCCTTGTATGTTTAGGCATATAACGTGTTATTTGGCTGCTTTTAAGGGAAGTGTGGTATACTTATATTGATATAACAGAACATAACCGAACGTACTATGTTAGTAAAGGAAATGTTTAGTGAAGAAATGATGTAAATACGAAAGTGTTTCAGATCGTTAAGTTACTGAATCGTCCTAGTCCTTGAAAACCAATTAATAGCAAGAGTGTTCTCTTCAATATCTGGAGAACAATTTATGTGCCTGAAACAATTTATGTGCCTGAAGAGAATTTTGAACCGTTCTCATCCAAACGAGCGGCACGGTGGTTTAATGGTTAAGGCATCTGAATGGACATCGAATGATCTCCGGTTCGAATCACTGTCTCGGACAGTATTTTTCATAAGTCCTTATCCCGACTTCCCCCTCTATCCTAACTTGCAGTGCAACGTGAAGTACGCCAGAAAGCTTGCCAGGTTCGTATTTAACGTTAAACTGTAGATCGTCAGTAGGATTACCAGGTGAGGTTAGGTACGGAAGAAAGGAACTGTACACCCTACCTCTATTGCCAGGGTACGTTTCCCTTCTCCGGGAGGGTCTAACCAACATTCTGATTGAATAGCAAGCTTAGCTTTGAGCTCGTTCAAACAACATGCAATAATACCTGATAAAGTATCATATTTCATTTATCCCACGGCTATGTATTTCATATGAATTAAAGTTGTCTTCTTTTATTTTGTATGCTAGCTCCAGCATGATCAGAAAGCATCGAATTGAAATCATGTTATGACACAATCAAAGTTAGAAAAGATGTGTAAGAATTTGGGTATCATTTTTAGGTAATCTATAAATATAATAAGACTGTAACCTGAAGAAACTCTACAGATTTAAAATATGAGTTTGTGTCGCTATTCATAAGCTTTAGGGTAGGAATAAACTGTTTTTAAAATTTGTGACTACCTCGATGAACGGATGCCAAAAGTAGTGTTGGGATTTTGATGGGGGTTTCGAATAATGTACAGCCTGTAGTCCCGGGGGAAACAGGGTAAGTTTCACTTTGATAAGAAATTGGAAAGCTCGGAATATTAAGACAAAAGTGTCTTCAAATTAGTATCCATTTTCGTTGAGGGCGATTTATGAAAAAACTACTAATCTGTATTTTCATTTAGTTTCGAATAATATATAGGAGTGAAACAGAGTGTGTTTAATTCTGATGTTATGTCGAAACGCTAAAAATTAATTTAATAGTGTTAGGAAATTAATATCCATTTTCAGTTGAAGGCGATTCCCCCAGTAATTTCAGGCAGAATTTTGATAGTGACTCTGTGGATAAGTCGTCTGACTCGAGATCAAAACTCCCCGGTTCGAATCCCTCCATCGGCGTGGATTTTCATAAGCCCTTAACCCGACCTTCACCTCTGACACAGCTTGCTGTGTAATGTGAACTGCGCCAGAACGCTTCGGTGGTTCGGATTCCACGTAAGATTGTAGGTCCTCTTGAGCCCGTAGGATTGTCGAGTTTAGATAAGGATGAAAGGAACTACCGCTGATACCAGTCTTACGGGAGGGTTCAACATACCTCTGAGCTGAGCACCACGCTTATCCTTAGCTCGAGCAATGTAACGACCCATCGTCGCCGGAGTTGAATAAGATTTATTTTGATGTGACATCGATAAGCTAAAATATTAAGATAAAAGTCTCCACAAAGCAACGTTTATTTAAAGGAAAGTTACCTCTCACATTCAGAATCTTTATCGTGATTTCTTCGAGCGTGGTGTGTGAGCGGTAACTCTCTGTCACACATTCGGAAGGATACAGGTTCGAATCGCCGTCCAGCTATCCAGATTTTGATATTCCACGATTTCCCGAAATCACTCCAGGTGAATGTCGGGATAGCTCTTCCAAAAAGTCCATAGCTGAATTCCTTCTCGTATCTTGCCATCAGGGCCTTGCCGCCTCTAATGACCTCGACATCGCGGAGACGTAAGGTCATGAGAAAAAAATAATGATATCAGAGTACGTGTGACCTCATTTTACTTTTCTCTGGCGATGTGGTTAAGAGGGAGTTCCATATATTAACAGTTCTCGTGAATGAAATTGTGAGCAACAGATGGTTTTGAAGAACTGCAGTTGAGGTGCAGTCGTAGTAATTGCGATATATGTGGTGTCCGACAGTGAGTTGGTAACTGCTGCGTTGTTGCAGTAGGTCGAGCCATCATTCCATGAGTTGCACACGGATTTGGGGAAGATTGCGAGAATACTGAGAGTAACAAACTTTCTTCAAGGATATTATTATTTGGGAATGAACTCTATCGGACCACGTAAAGTCGCGATTCTCATCATGGCTTGTAATTAATAATATCCTCAGTGTTTGTACTGGGTAGTTAGAATCAGGCATTGTCAGTTCCTCGAGCAATGGAGGTAGCTTACGTATCATCAACTGTTTGCGATTCGAGTAACTTATGTTTTCTACGATACGGGTATTTTTGTTTATGAAGCGGAGGTTGAGGGCCGTCCTAACATTCGCCTAGGTAACTGTGGAAAACCTCCTAAAAACGCAGTCAGGACGGCTGGTGCACCGGGTCCAGAACTCGAACCTGGTTCCGTTAAAAAAAAAATCTAATCTTGGATAGCTTGAAAAAAATTATATTTATGGTGTTAGTAACAGAATAAACGAGTTTTTCTGTGCGTACATAATTATTAGAATGCCAATTTTTAGTAACTTATATTTTAATATCAGAAATTCGTATGACAGGACAACAGTGAGCAACTGCTTCACGGTCGAAGACACCTGGAACGGGAAGGAATTTTTTTTAACTGCTTAACGTCTCTTAACAGCGAGGTCTTTAGAGACGGGAAAGGATGGGGGGGCAAGGAATTGGAAGGAATTCGGCCATGGCCTTTTGAAGGAAGCATCCCGGTATTTGCCTGGAGTGATTTGGGAAACCATGGAAAACCCAAATCAGGATGTCTGGACGGGGATTCGAACCACCGTCCTCCCGAATGCGAAATCAGAACGCTAACCGTTACACCACCACGCTCGGTTGGGAAGGAATTGCGCCACTTCCTTTTGAAGGAATCATCTCAGAATTCGACTAGAGTGATTTAGGGAAAGCATAAAAAACCGAAGCCTGGATGGCCGGATCGGGATTTGAACCCACATCCTCCCGAATGTCAGGCCCGAGCATTACCGCTCACCCACCACCCTCGACATAGAACGAAGTGCTATAGTAAATAGGACTAATTAATCACATTTTAAACTCTGTACTTTATCTACGCGCTTAACTCGGTGAGATGAAATGATAATGTGTAATTGCGTTATTAGTAACAGTGAAGTTCTATGCCATATGTAGTCCCTCAATTAGGGACTGTTATACCTTCATTAAATATTTGTGGGAACATTTATCTGAGGAGGTTTTCCGTTGTCTTCAACAATGTGCAGTTTTTCTTCAGTGTTACTTATTTGCGGAGACTGTGATGATGTCCGTTTAATTTGTGAGTGACGAAAGAAGGAAGAGGGTAGACTCCGGTGTCTATTTTTTCGAAAAATGCTTGAATCAGTGATAGTATTACGTCCGTATCCAACTGACGAATTACCATCAGTAGAGTTGTATGCTCTCACGCCATACACAATATCGAGGGGGTTTAAGAAACGTGCGCTCCTACTACTCTCCTTCCTACAGTCATCAGTTAACTCCGCTGCCAAGCGTGGTGGGTGAGCGGTTAGCTCGCGCTTGGCATTTGGTAGAACGCGGGTTGAAATCTCCGTCCGGCAATCTATTTTTGATGTTCCATCGTTTCCCGAAACAACTCTAGGCAAATGTAGGTATGATTCCTACACAAAGGCTATGGCCGAATTCCTTCCAGCCCCTTACCACCCATCCTCTACCGTCTTTAATGACCTTGACCTCGGGGAAGCATTAAGCACGGAAAAAAATTGAAAATTTAATATTATCTCGGTAACCTCAGTTACGAGGTTGGTTATTCATAATGTAGCATTTTCATTTCTCTATGAAAAAAACTAACTAAATTACAGGGTGATTCAGGAGGAATGGTTAATATTTAAGGAGGTGGTAGTATGAACAATATTGAGTAAAAGAGTTCATATAAACTTGTGTCCGATTTACCTTCGTTTTGGAGATACAAGTGCTTGAATGTAATGCGTAAAATAAACCTCAGAAAATCATCAAGAGTACACAAATAACCTATTGAAGTACTTTATTCATGCAAAAACACACGCATATTTTACAAGAGTTTAAACTAAATGTTCGAGAAACCCCGCTCCTTTTTTCTGAGATGCGCTCGCATCGGTTTTTTTTTTTAATTGCTTTACGTCTCTCAACAGCGAGGTCTTTATAGACGGGACAGGATGGGGGCAAGGAATGGGAAGGAATTCGGCCATGGCCTTTTTAAGGAATCATTCCGGCATTTGCCTGGAGTGATTTGGGAAACCATGGAAAACCCAAATCTGGATGCCCGGACGGGGATTCGAACCGCCGTCCTCCCGAATGCGAGGCCAGAACGCTATCTGTTACACCACCACGCTCGGTCTCGCATCGGTGTATGCGTCGACTTGAAGCGTCGATAGAGTGCTTCAATTTGTGTATTGAAGTCGATGGTGGGATTTTTGAACGTTTAATTTAAACTGTTCTAAAATATGCGTGTGTTTTTGCATGAATAAAGTACGTCAGTAAGTTATTTGTGTGCTCTTAATTATTTTCTGAGGTTTATTTTATACATAACATTCCAGCACCTGTATCTCCAAAACGATTGGAAATAGGACACATGTTTATATAAACCTTTTTACTCAATATTGTTCATACTACCACCTCCTTCAATATTTACCATTCCTTTTGAATCACCCCGTATATATTAGGCTGATCAGTTTGTCCCATCCACCGTGCCATTTACTGATCCGATAGCTGGGTACAACGGAAGCAAAGGAATCCGCGTGGAATTGAAGCCAAGGTGGTACGCGTGGGAACCACTGGATCCACTTTCAAAGATTGCAATCTGATCTGCTGCTACTATATTGCTCCGCACAACTGATACAGCTGTTATGCAAGAAGTCTCAAGCACACTGGAGGGCACAAAGGTACGTAGTAGAAATGTGAGAGGCACCTGTTCAGCAGCTATGAATATTTTTTTTTTTTATTTTTTTTTAAGGCATTTACAGCTCGTTGGAAGCAAAGATATTGCGAGAGATACGGCTTTGTTGCTTGTCTCCACATTTCGTTGTCTATGAGATGTGAAAGAACATGGAGCAAGGAACGGGAAGGAATTCGGCCATGGCCTTTTAAAGGACCTATCCCGGCATTCACCTAAAGCGACTTTAGAAAATCATGCAAAACCGAAATTCGGATGGCCGGAAGGGGATTCGAACTCGCTTCCTTCCAAATATGAGGCCAGAGCGTTTACTATCAGCCACCACGCCCGGTCACAAGAGATATTAATGGTGACACGGAAAAAGAAGAAAATCGGGCGTGGCCTGTAAAAAGACACTACCTCGGCACTCTACTGTGTTTTGTTAAATAATTAGAAAATCGAAGTTTAGATGGCTGCATCGAGAATCGAAGCAGGGTCCTTCACAATGCCAGGACCGCGTGTTGTAGATCACTCTAAAGGTTTGGTTTCACTGAATTGGTAATTCAGTAAAGAGAACCTGCGGAACAGTTTTGCTCTTCGTATTTGCTTTGTGTTACTTGCGTAGGAGAACGCATGTGAGCGAGTGAACCGGAACGAAATAGTGAATATATTGCACCTGATCAACCATAACGTGCCTGGTTCGAATTCCTGCAGTGGAAGTAACTTCCATGATTCGGTACAACAGTGTAGAAAACGTTGTGGTGTACAGTTCCTGATCTGCAGACTGTGCCATAGCTCCTGGATTTGAGTTCAAAATCTTCTCTAGAGTACATACTGAGCTTACGGCATTGTTGATGATGATTCTTCTATTGGATGGAATCCTTCGAGAGAGTAAGCCGAATACGCCAGCACATGGTTTCACTTTAATCCTGGTTTCATCTTCATATGCACAAAACAAATTAATACAGTACACTTAATAACAGTCATCCACTCACACACACAAACAGACACAACAATCGAAAACACACAAGTGAATTAACCTGCATCTGTAACCATTTCTATTACACCTACTGTTGATGGATCTGACTAATCTTCGAGATGCAAACCACACAACGCATGTGTGTTACAGTACAAACTGCATTCATTGAACTTATACGGTTTTTGGTAACATGATAACGATTTCTTTATGATGCCTGTGAAAATTTATGAGTAATTGTAACTTGGTAATAATGAAGAAATTTATTCCAAATTTTTTATTTACCTTCAGAACAGTAGGATTTCCATCTTAATATATTTTGGTATTTCTATTCCAAGACCTTTATTTCTATTCTCTCACAAAATTTATCAACTCAAAAACGGTAAATATTCATGACAGTTGCCTAAGATAGATAAATAAATTTAACAACTTAGATAACAATTAACCAAACAGAACGCATGTTTTGCTGTTGTTTGAAAAATCACTTGGTAAATTACTACGACCTCATTAACAATTCTGCCTCCTAGAAATTTTTAATACTAGACGTGCCTATGGCTTTAAAACAAATTATATTCTGTTAATTACACAGTTTCGACTGCAATTTTTTTACGGATTTTGGCTTGTACGTGGTCATGAAAATTAAAATCAAATTTTCATTTCGTTGTACTTAAGATAAGCAAGTAACTAAGTTAGCTACAAAAGAATGTCAATTTTATGAAATAAAAGCATACGAGAAAATACTTCGGAAGCTGCTTGTGGCTTTTTACCATCAGTTACTTATTTTCTTCTCCGTTCTGTTAGCCTTTAGAAAGAAACAGGAATGATGGTATTTTCTCTGATGCAAAAGGTTGTCGTGCCGTATTTAGTTTCGTTTAGCAGGAAAGATTAATTTCTTTGTTGAAGCATCTTAAATTTTTTGAAATGTATTCGCTTGACTTAGGCCGCAGATTCAGCCATAGTAATTATTGTATTACTATACACAGAGTTGTTTGTATTTACTGCTTTTACTCTTAAAGTGTGGATAAGAAAACTGAAAGACCGCATAAGATTTAAGCCACTCTAAAGTCGTGTTATAAATACATTTCCTCTAACAATGATCAGACGGAGATTTGTTGCCGGCTCATAAATGACTCACGCCTAGGGATTTCTGAACGGGACAGAGATTTACCAGACTGAATGCCTTTTGGTGTCTAGCGTTTTCGTTCCTTCTAGTACTACTTCCTTCGCAGGGGGGGGAGGGGGGGCAATTTGCGCTTTCTTGTGAAGAAAAAAATTGTAATTTATAGATTGGCACTCTGAATATCGGAGTGTCTGATTTTCCCTAAGTTCTAAAATATACTTTAAATTGTTCTAGTATTTATGTTTCTGGCCAACAAGGCATGTAGACAAAATTCACCGAAACAGTGGTTGTGGGGAAAATATAGCATTTGCGTTAAAGACAGATAAACATCATTGCTAAGTATTGTGGATAGTTTTTACTAATAACTCCTACATATAATTCACGTTTCTCTTTCAGGCATTCTAGATACTGATTCTCTTAATGGAGATGCAGTTGTGATTTCCAGAGTATAATATTTCAGATTGTTCTCAACCGCCTGAAACTAACATTACTGTATGTCGGTGAAGACTTTTGCAAACAGTCCAGCTTAAAGGTCTCTTGTTCTGAGGAAATTATACACTGAACCAATTATTACATCTTGTCATCTTATTGTAATTAACAACACTATTTCTTATTGTACTCCAATTATTATAATAAAAAATTCACTCTGTAAGCTGCAGTGAAGAGAGAGTTTACTAAGGTTAACTTCAGATCACTCTTTAAACTTGTGACTAATTTGTTCTCATCTGTAGTTTTTGACAGGTATTTAGGGGATACCACTTAAGGAACCTACTCGAAAATGGAACTAACCTGTTGAAATTTAAATTAACTACTTCATTATAATGTCCTCTTCATGTTTATCACTTTTATTTTACGGAAAAGTCAGCACAAATTAAATTTAAAATGCCGAAATATAAAAGGTTTCGCAACTGCGAAATGCTAACAGCACTGCAAAAATAACATAAAATTTATCGGCACAGCGATCATATCAACCTACAAAGTCTCTTTTTGTCATAGAGATCGTGGTTAGGTTGAAATGCCGACTGGACCAAAAAAAAAAAAAAATACGAAAAATGCGTTCTGCGGCAACCATCTCGGAAATGGCGTATTTGTTTACAACGGAAGCAATGGATTGTCTCCAATTGCTTGTATCGATATAAGATAACGAGCGTTGCTGATGGCATCTAATAGCAGTGCGTTCGTCTCAAATTTCAGCATTTTTAATTTAATTTGTGGTGACTTTTCTGTAAAATAAGAGTGCAAAACGTGAAGAGTATAACGAAGCAATCAATTCAAATTATAACAGATTACTACCAGTTTGGGGTAGGTTCTGAAAGTGATGCGCGCCACTTATTATAATAAAAAATTCATATTGTAATCTACAGTGAAGAGAGAGTTTAGTAAGTTTAACTTCAGATCACTCTTTAAGTGTAAACTATCTTTCAGTGTAAAGTTTCAAAAAATGATGATTGAAGTAAATTTGTCAGAATTGTTGCTAGAGTCTTGATAATAAGGTAGGTTTTAATTAAGCCCGGTTTTCCTTACCTGCGATTTTATTCCTTCGATTGCGATGTGTAACTATTACAACTACCAGGCCCATTTTTTGTCCCGAAGTTGGTTTCATGTAGTTTGAAACGAGCATTGTCATATCAGCCACCTGTTTATTCAAGTGAACTTCGAATAATTTGAATGTCTAGTTGCTAATTACATACACAGATTATAGCATATAGATATCAAAAGAAAAGCGTTTCGCTCGTTTGGGACCACAAGCGTGAGGATTTATTTAAAAGAATCCACTGACAGTTTATGGCCACTGTCACATTTGAAAACAATTGATATTCACAGGCCTTGCAATCAATGCTGATTTAAAAACAAGCTCAGTTTGCCTTTATATGTTGGTGTACCACCAGATGCCGAATCGACCAAAAGCAGGAGCAGAGCACAGTGCTTCCGCCTAGTTGCTGTTGGAGGAAACGAGAAAGGAGCAACCTGCTACCACCTAGTAGCCAATCTAAGAACTTTCAGTAACTTGAAAGGCTTCCGTAGCTACGTTACGCAGGTGTAAGCGACACATGAAACAAATGTTCTATGGTGTTTTAGCAAAAGAAATACGAAATTAAAATTTCTTCGGCCAACAAAAGAAGAATTTTTCGCAAGAATAAGCTTTTTTCCTGATCCTAATACAACTTAAGAAGAGACATTCTATAACTGTCGTAAGTTTTGTCATACATTTCTAGTGCCTTCCTCTTAAAATACTGAATCAGGTGCATCTTTTTGTTTCCTGTTTTCTGTTCCCAATAAATATACAAAATTGTAGTGAAAAGTAAATGCCGTAGGTTTTCCAAATAAAGGTGTAGCATGAAAAAAAAGAAAGTTTTTTTTTATTTTTACCTACGACACATAAATAGTAAGAAATCGATTAAAATTCACAGAAATATATTTATTAAAAAAAAAATATCCCTTTACGAATGTCAGACACTATGTTACTGACGAAATACGATTTCTGTAACACTTAGGGCCTATACTAAGTTTGTACTTCAAATACGTATGTTTTACAAACTTAGGTTTTAGACTTCATACAGAAATATAATTTTCCATTCACTTCCCTGTTTAACGAATCGCTGCACGCATTGATGCAACCCGCTTGACGCTTGGGCACGTGTTGCTCCCGCACGCACAACACGAGTCAAGAAAACTACTATTTTCTTTCCGTGCGGTACAATTTCTTAGGATCATTTACCAAGAAACGGAAATAACTGTTTTCTAAATCTTTAATTTTATCGTTTAAAACTAGGAATGATTTCAAATTCATGAGATACACTATTCTTTCACTTTTAAAGTCTCCCTGTTTAAAACGTATTTGAACACTAGACAGGTTATAGGAAAACGCAAAATATTATACACATATTTATATCTTAGATTTACTGGTTAAGGCAACAGTGAGAATGAAAGCTATTTAGTACTTACGATATTGGGGCTGAGTGTGTCACTCATGCTGGTCACAATTTTGAGCCTACAGAGTCCGAATTCGTCATTGTTGGCACTATTTGTGAATATCACCCATATTTCCACAAGAACACTTAAATGATATCTGAAAATGAAGCAAAACTAAATTAAGGCAAATTCTGAAAACTGCTAACGCGGACTACCACTTTTTTTTTAAATAAAAAAGTTTATTAAGTTCAAGTTTTAATTTCTTTTCATCACAATTTATAACTTCAAAAAACTTTAAAACTTCAAGGTAGCAGCGTTAAAAAGCTTGCAAAGAGTAGAGGAAATTTCACTTCGAGCACGAAATGGTAGAATGTGTTACGAATATGCCTACAGTTCAAAGTGCAGATAAGAGCAAAATGCTAAAGCGTTTATGCAAGAAAAACGGATGTTTACCAAATACGACTCTGCAATGCGGCTCCCGCCGGGTGCACAGCCAGCTATATACGCAGCAGCCACGCCCTCTAGCCATCTCATTGGCCAGCACCCCAATCCCCCGCCCACCCCCACTGCAGGATCAATTCACCTTGGAACAAGGTCACCGCTCAAAGAGACAAATCGCATTTTTCTTTCCTTTTGGTCCTCTGCATCCTTTCGTCGAGAAGTGTTGACTGCATAGCACCGCTGTGCAGTGGGTTCTTAGGCGCGTCTGAATACGCTTTCATCACAGCTCGTTTTGGACAAATCGGTTCGAAATTTCGTGACGTTTTGCAATTTTTCATTGGCGCAGTTAAGGGAACTGTCATTGAACAGAAAATCCTAAATCACTTTTCTCCAAATAGAGCAGAAATACCAAACTGAGCAGTCCACGGTTCGGATTCCACGTTAAACTGTAGGTCTCCTCTATGCCTATTAGTAACACGGATTTGCGCATATCCAAAGCGAAGTCAATCCTAACTAACGCTTAATTTGGTCCTAATTGGGGCGAACGAACATACATATAACAACTGAGCAGATATTTGCGGAATATCGGAACTCGAATTAAAACCTGTACAAACAGATAGGAGTTGAGTCGACACGGTTTGGAATACCCAAATACGTTATTTGTTGGTATATGGAAGTCTTAACTCTGTCAGATCCAAGTCTCTCTGTACGATTGTATGCGTAAAAAAAAAAAAAAAAAAAAAAAAAGTGAATTGAGGATATTAGCATTGTACCACCGCAGGCAAACATATATGTTTGCAAGAAATTTATGAATCGCAAATAGATCGTGACTACATATGTAGCATTGGTCACCGAATCTTTATTTACCAGTACTGTACTGCTTTTCGAACTATGCAGATCAATTTTTATGCTTTTTTAAAAGGATTTACATCTGACTGAAATCAATTTTTTAATTTCGTTACTATTAAAAACGTGATTGGAAAAATTGTCTGCGATTGTGGTAACATTTTTATTTTTTTTTACCTTTGATGTCGGAAATCCGGACGTGATGTTCTTCCAATTACTTTTGTCCTAATTATTTTAACCTGGGATCTAAAATAGTGCCTGAAGTCTAGGAATCCAGCATCTTAGAATTGCTGCCTTTGGTTGAAACGTGTGTAACATATTTAAGAGAAAAATATCCGTGCTGAAGTAGTGAAAATTTTTAGTTTTCTTCTTCACAAGACCTGGTAGCATAATGCAAGTTTATATATATTTCTTTAATGTCATTCGGCATTTTAACCATGTAATGAGCTTCCATCATTTTTATGTACAAATAGAGACTAAGCAATGTAGTCTTCACGAGTGTGCAGCCGGATGGTGTTTTGGAAACACAACGTTTCGACAACCAGCTCGGCTGTCTTCATCAGGTGTTTTTTCTCCTTCTTCAGATTCTGTTGGTATTTTAGAGTTGATGAAAAGCTGTCAATTATAGGAGAAAATATGTGGAATTTAGGAACACATCTCTTTCAAAGTGTCAACTATAGGAGGCAATGCAGATGTTTATGATCTTTTTGTTTTATTTTATACGTTTGAACTTACAATTTATTTTCAACTTTTATGTGTAATGGAACAGAAATATTCAGGATGCAGAAAAGGACTTCATAATAATCAATATTGTCAGAGTCTTCGAAGTTGGAAAAATAAATCCTTAAAGAGTCGACTTATGGCTATCGTAAGCTTCAAAAAGGCAAGAACGGAATGCAACACATGTTTACATAAAGAGTTCACAATGGCCGACCTACCAGCTTGGCTCTGCAGTTTAAAGCGCCACGATACTGTACTCGTGGAGGTATAATGGGGCCAAGTTCAAACCTCAGGCCTGACGTAACACGCAACAGTCATTGTAACGAATTTTTTCCTCTAAGGGAATGCTGCGATGGTCGCCATTTCCACTACTCATTCCACACGAACCAATATGAACTTTCTAGCATCTCGCGATCAATGACACGTTTTATTATTATTATTTAAATTAAACTTCATTTGTTTGGGTAGCGAAACATTTAGGACTAGTTCCATTGTGTTTAATTCAGCAGTGGCGCTGTTTTCCAATACCATCTGTCGACTATTGTCTGTAAGTAACTGCTAGCGGTTCCTTAAACCCGATACAAGACAGCATAATAGCAAAAAGGCAGCCACTCATTCAGTTACGCGAATTCACCGAGCGTGGTGATGGCGCATTAGGATAATACGTGGAACGAAATAATCATAAAATATGGGGAATAAAATAAATGCCAACAGACAAACATGCCTAAAATATTGATGACGAAAAAGTGTACTGCACTCCGACCCAGGTAGCGTGTTTGCTTTGCGTTGTAGGGGTTGATGGTTCGAGTCTGTGTTCGTCTTGTGCCGTCCTTACAAAAGAAATAAAATAATCAGAATGATATGAAATCTATACATTGTAAGAGAGACAAACACATTGGCCATGCTGTATGGCTAGCATCGTCAAATGCCATTTAAAAAAAATAAAAAATTTTAGTGTCTAGAATTATAACCTAAACTCGGCATCATTTAGTGGGCTAAATGTTGGTTATTCAACAAACGATTAAACAAATACAACAGGTTCTTCTATAAATAATTTAGCGAAAGGATAGCAAAGTTAAAATCTATATTATTTTGATGGCTACAATCAAACGTTATTGCAGCCTGTAATTAACACATGCCTTCTCACATAGGGGAAAAGATGAATTGTCCTTATAAAACTCCCTGTAAAACCAAACTTTTTCTTCTCTTTTTTAAAGTCATCCCGAAAAGCTAATTGTAGAATTGAAGGAGCTTGTTGCCGCAGCCGCTCACCAAGCTTGTTGGGTGAGCGGTAACGCTCCGCCCTCGTATTCGGGAGGACGTAGTTTCGAATCCCCGTCCGGCCATCCTGATTTGGGTTTTCCATGGTTTCCCCAAATCACTCCAGGTGAATGTCGGAATGGTTCCTTCAAAAGGCGATGACCGAATTCCTTCCCGTTCCTAGCCCCCACTCCTTTCCCGCCTCTAATGACCTCGACATCGACTCGTAAAGCCCTGATAATAATAAAAATAATCGATAGCAGCCTCTGAGAATGCTACTGTGTGTTTAACAGTTGGCTGCCTAATTTAGGGTTCCAGTTGAGAGATCCCCAGATCAGCGTGTTTCTGCTCTACAATTGTTTTAACAAACAATAATTCAAGAGCCTTTTGGTGAAACCATCCCGGCATTGAATGAAGTGATTTCGCGAAACCATGAAAAACTGAAATCTGGGTGGTCTGACCGGGAATCGAACCTGTATCTTCAGAAATCACAGTAATGAAAGGTACGATTTGATGTTACTGACAAATTATTACTAATTTTACCTTTCCTTAAACACGAAACCTGACGTAATAATGAATAGACCTTTCTCGGTATTTTTATTTACTAATTTTGTGTCAAATTTTCTGCTTAGAGAAGGTTGTCGTTTGTACAGCCTGTTGCAAATGTCAGAATTTCTTTTCAACCAGTACGACATAAACAAGAATTTCCAGTTACATTATTTCAGAATAGCCACGTCTTTTACGGATATATATTCATCTTTTTGAGCTTAAAAATACGAAAAAGAAGGAGTGATTGTAGCAGACTCGTCTTATTGGCTTGAGTGATTTATTTGATGTCATCAGCTTGTGTGTAGCATCTCAGAGAAATGTTCTTAATATCTAATACTGCAATTCGCTTATTCACCTTTTCGTGTTGCCTATGGCTCCAGTTTCTTATGTCTTCATTCCTCATTATTTGAATTTTTTATATCTAGCATGCTCTTTTAAGATATCCATTTCTAGTTGTTCATTGTTTGTCAAGTATTAAAAATCTGCACCATACGCAGTCGAATTTTCTGTATGTAACATCTTATGATAACTGCCAAGATTTTTATATTATTTACAGCCTTGTAAGTTATATTTGCTGTTATGGTGACTCTGCTCTTGTTGAATAAATAACCAAATCCCATTTCAAATTTTACTCAATCAATTTTTGGGTCGTATGGTTCATATCTTCTTCGTTGAAGGCATTTAATATTTGGCCGTCTGGGAGGGGAAAAAAAGCATTTCAGTGCCAGATAGTATGGTGTATTACACATCCATAGTTACATATGTGGACAAATTTTTTAAAACTGTGTAAAAATTACTGTGAATAATGGGTGTAATAATATTTTATTTGTCTAATGAGGAAGAAGTGTGGAAAGAACGAAGGATTTAAAGCTAATTAAAACTTAACAGCGTGATCTGTAGTGGAAAATTTATAATCGTGAGGAAAAGATGTGTTCATTTCTTGCATTGCATTACTAAGAAAACAATTTGATGAGTATGGTAACAATAAGATCAAAACTTTCTCAGCACCTTTTTTCCTTCTTTTTACACCATTTCGATGTTTTATTTTCTTCTCTCTCTTTTTTTTAATGACATTTGGCTACTGGGACACACAGGGGGCTTACATTATTATGTAATTTGCAACTGTTTATTGGTACACTCACAGCGTTCTTGATTTTTCATAACACAGAACACACAAGACAACCACAACTCTTAATTAAAACGACCCATGCCCGAGGCCGGACCTGAACCAGTGACCCCCTGCAACGCGAAGCTAAAACACTACCCCCCATGCCGCCGAGGTTGTAATCGTATCCTCTGTATAAATATTCCAATGTATTTCTATGAAATGTTTAAAGTAGCTGCGTTTCATGAAGAAAGTAACAGCAGATGGGTGTAGAAGATGGTTTCCTGGCAGGATGACGAAACGAGTTCTTAAAACTTAATTGAATTTGGGGAAATTGATAACATGGGTATCTAAGTCATTCGATCAGAATCAGAAGTACCTAGTTTCAATTATTCGGTTTCATTCACAAACGGAGTAATGTTATGATACATTCTCTTACCGTAATACTTTTATCTAAAGTAGTAATGATCTAGCTGGTAAGGCCTAAGTTATTGTGTCACTTTATTTTTGTACTGACAACATTTACATACGTAACTTTTCTACTGCTTCTATTACTGTGGATTTGGTGGAAAACTCACAGTGATGTGAGTCTGTACTATTAGAGAGAGTTTTACCGTTTCTGCAGTGGCAGAATGCAATTCGTTATGCTTGCCGATGGCAAGTGTCATAACATTTTGTGTACAAATACACACAGATTAAGAAAAACTGATCTTCATATGAGTATTACTTCTATTTCAGATTTCACGTTTCCGTATACACTACCAATATCAGTTTTGTCTCTGTTTTGTTAGGATTGATAAATGCTACAGTTTAGTTACCGCTTAACCTGTTTATACCAAAACGTTAGGACGCTGTATGATTCTGCATGTAAAATATTTTAGCGCTTCAGCTGATAAAAAATAAAAACCGGGTGGGTGGGATGAATGAAAACATGTTTGTCCTGTATCAATGGACAGATAATTGCTAGCCAATTACTCCAATTATTTTTAAACAAGACTGATTTTTCATTTCATACTACTACTTTAAGTTGAACATCCTTCTACATCACATCTCAAATGCTTCAGATTTCTTTCAGTTATTTCTAAATGCCATGCTTTACAACCATAAAGTGCTGTCCTCCATGCATATAATTTAAAAAAAGTTCTTTCTGAATCCAATATTAATATTTGAAACTAAAAGATTTCTCTTTTTCAATGAGACTTTGTCTTCTTTCAGGTATTCTCGAAGTGTACAACCTTCAGTTCTATAAGTTTCTGTGCTCAATACATAAGTTATATGGCCCAAGACTAGAAACTGAGCGATTTCTGTTTTATTTTATTCCCAGTGCTCTTCATTTCGTTCTTGCTACGACTATTATCTATGATTTTACTTCTTAAACGACTGTCATTTCTTGAGCTACATTTGATCATATTTAATCTATTGTTACAGAGCGGTCTGGTGGCTCAGTGGCTAAGGGGTCCCCGGTTCGAATCTCTGTCTCGGCGAGAGTTTTTATAGGTCCCTTAATCCGACCTTCACCTTTGATAAACCTATTTTTTATGCATGTGAAGGACGCCAACACGCTTCATAGGTTCATATTCAACGTTAAAGTGTATGTCACCTCTACCTGGTAGGATTACCGGTTTAGATTATATAAGGATAAAAGGAATCGACCACCCTACGTCCTATACCAGGCTAAGTATACATCATTCAGGAGGGTTGAATACCAAGCTTGGTACATATTTAGTCCAAATTCTACTTCCATTATTTGTTTCATGCCGTTCATTAATTTCTGAGCATCCTCACTCTCTTATGCTAATAGGAAACTAGTCACTTTTATTCTTATGATATTATTTGTAATCTCCAGACCGATATTACCTTTGAATGATAGCTTCCTTAGTAAATTCCCAAAGGGCTGTGAAATCGAGTCGTTTAAATATACGAGAGAAGTCGTGTATAAATCCTTTCAGTTTCTAATTAGGTTACGAGATTCGTGGTTTTTAAAAAATATTGAATTAGACATTTTTTTGAAAGTTGATCCTGTCGGAGTGTGTGTTTTTACTGTTATATACAAAGGAAACTAATGATCGTTTGCTTTCACTAACTAGGATGCCTGGATTACCTATTGCACTTCACTCCCGTTTTATGGGTATCATATAAGTAATTAGAGTAATACGTTTTTCTCTGCCGTATATAATTACCAAGTAAAACAGACAGAAATTTCATGGGCAAAAGTTGTTCCTCGATACAATATTATATCAGCAACAGCCACATGTTTTTTAACGCACAAGCCAATCAATTGATGGTATGCGTATTGTTTTGTCATACGGTTGCCTCGGTACACTGATTTTTATCCTAGGGCGTAAAGAGTTTTTAATAAAAGGTGCATTTTTTAAATCACAGCGATATACTAAACGTGTTGCAAGCATTCTTGAAGTACCCAATTAATAATTCTACCAGCAGCAGTATTTTATAATGCCCAAAAATGATTTTCAAATCATAATCTTTCAGTGAAAGAAAATATTCGCTTGTGATCTTTATGCTCAGATCAAGTTGTATTGCTTTGTGTTTCTTGAGGCCTATTTTCCACATATTATTTCTCGGCGAGGATTTTTATAGACACACAACCCGGCATTAACCCCCGGTGCAGCATGCTGTGTAAGGTGAAATACGGCAGGACGGTACTGTGGTTCGGATTCGACGTTAAAATGTAGGTCCCCTGTACCAGGCAGGATGGGCGGGCTAAGTAAAGGCGGCTAAGACAGGGGCAGAATGCCCAGCCAGTAGAAACAATGTCACCAAGTCATTACGACCACACGTAATTGTTATTATAGTTCCATAAGTTTCTAACAGATGGCGATGTGTTAACTTATCTATACAACACTTGGTTAGCTAGGTTGGGTAATCATCCAGTAGATCACGTTCTGTTTCAATTTATTTATGCTACAGTTTATTCCTAACAGATAGCGGTGTGTTAATTTATCGAACCATTCAGTAGATGGCGTTGTATTTCGATTTATTTATGCTACGGTCTATTCCACGCCATATGTGTGAGTTTCTTCAATTTTAATTGTGCTGTGTATTGTGTTATAATTATACTGTATTGTTGTTCATCGTTTGTGTGTCTTTATACCTAACGACAAAGTAATTACACACATGAATATAACATTGAAGAAAACGTTGCGATAAATTCGAATCGTGTAAGCATTTCTCGCTAACTTATAATTTTTCTTCTTCTTTTTGTTATGGTCAGCTAGACTCCACGTGTCAATTTCAATTCCTCTCCTGTTGTTTTTTTCTTTCTTCCTCCCCAGTACTCCTTCATTATTGCACTCCTCTCTACCTTTGAATCCTGCCATATTCAAAGTCTGCTATTGAAAAAATTTTCTTTCCATACGGTTCACTGGTATTATTTCGTTTCAAATCTTTCTAAACCTCTTGTAAGCCTGGTGTCATCCACGCTATAAATGTATCAAAAAATATCATTCTTCTTTTTCTGTTATTTTTTCAATGTTATTATATATTTCCTCATTAGTTCTTAACTTCCATTTTACTGTATTTTTCAATGGACCCAAAAATTCAGGTTTCACACTGTATTATAGTGTCTTATTTTAAGGCTTTCAGAAAGACACTTTTTGTTGTAATTCAAATATTTTTCAGTGAAATGTCGCCAAAGAATCTAACCTCGACAATGCGTGTAGCAGAGACGCAAGACGCACGACGAAAGAGCTCATCAATCAGCAACACAAATCGCGGCAAGTAAGGAAGTTCAAAGAATCAGGACAGCTGAGCGTCGTACGCAAGAATCTCAAGAACAGCGTGATGAACGTCTGTGACAGAATATATCGAGAACAAGAGCGGCACGAGAACAGCACATAGCTACATTTAGAGAAAGAGAACGAGAGATACAGTAAATCAGCCGTGCTTTAACACGTGTATCATTTGTTCGTCTTGCGTTCCAATATGCACCAGCCATTGATTACTCTGCACATTCTAAAACTGCAATCGGTGCAGTGAGCAAAATATGCCAGTATTATCAGGCGTTGAAATTCCGCAATGAAGCAGCCGGCATGTGTTGTGCATCAGGAAAAGATGTATTATTACCACTACCCAATCCGCCCGAACATTTACAATACTTCTTGCTGGCGAATCAAACGATTCGAAATTGTTTCTGCGCAAGGCACGCAAATTCAATTCTTGTTTCCAGATGACGTCTTTTGGGGCAGCAAAAATTTGCGATCATACATCTGATGGACGTCATTTTGAAACTAAATTCAAAATACAAGGCCAGGTGTACCATAAGATTGGGTCGTTGATACCGATGCCAAACGATGACCCGAAGTTTCTCCAAATCTATTGGAAATTGTGAGGAACGCTTGAAAACTAGGTGCCAGTATAATTTCATCGAACAAGCAGAAGAGACAGCAATTGTGGTATTGTTGGAAAATTGTTTGGAAAATAATAATCAACTTATTCAATTGTGTCGCCACAATTAAAAAATGACAACTATCAAATTGACATCAAAGCTGACAAATTAACATCAGGAGAACTCGCTGGCAGATTCAACGCGCCAACCGTAGATGAAGTTGCAGTTTTTATAGTTGGTGACTCAGTTGATTAAAGTCACACGTCAAGATAGAACTGTTAGTATAATTTCGGATCTACACCGTTCGAATGACGCACCCCAGTATCCACTGATATTCTGGCAAGGGCAGAATGAATATCACATCAAAATCAAACAGCGTGATCCAGTTGATGGTAAATTTAATATCCAACTATTTAAATCCTTATTTTATTAGTACAGTAGACCCGCAGTATTCCGACCAGGGGCCGGATTATAGCGGGCCCACTATATTGATTTCTTATTCTTTTTTTACTATTTATTTTTTTATTTTTTCAGGTAATAAAACAAATAAAAAAGTTACTTCAATGATGTACTACGCCCCCCGATGGATGATTAGACGTATTTAGGATAACTATATCCTTCGATATCGTCAACTGTGCCTTCAATACGTCGTGGATATGTACGCCAAGGTTGAAAACAAGCATTTGAGATTTATTCGATACAACCAGGTTGAATTACGATCGGAGGAATACATCCTCTTACGAGATACTGTTATCGGCAATATTTATGAAAATTTAAACGCCAATGATATCGGTAATGCATTTATTTTACCTTCAAGCTACATCGGCAGTTCACGGAACATGCAGGAATATATACAAGATGCGATGACTTACGTACGTCATTATGGTCGTCCAGATTTGTTTATTACATTTACATGTAATCCGAATTGGGAGGAAATACAAACTTTGCTATTAGCAGGCCATCAATCAATGCATCGTCATGATGTCACGGCACGTGTGTTCAAACAAAAATTAAAATCATTGATTGATTTAATCATAAAACATTCAGTTTTAGTTAACACACGTTGCTATCTGTATCTGATTGAGTGGCAAAAGCGAGATTTGCCTCATTCTCACATTTTGATTTGGCTTGAAGTTAAAATCCGTCCAGAAGAAATTGTTCAAATTATTTCAGCCGAAATTCCGGACCCATTAATTGATCAAGAATTGTTTGATATTGTTACCAGTCACTCGATCCACGGACCATGCGGTGCTTTTAACATGACATCGCCATGCATGGAAGGTGGAAAATGTAAGAAGCGTTTTCCAAAGGAATATGCGAATGATACTATTACGGATATCGATGGTTATCCGTTGTATCGCCGCAGAAACACTGAGAATGGTGGCCAAACATTTACAATACGAATGTCAAATTCTAGAAACCAAGTTGAAATTGACAATCAGTGGGTCGTACCATACTCACCATTGCTTTCAAAAACGTATAAGGCTCATATTAACGTCGAGTTTTGCAGTTCTGTAAAATCCATTAAGTACGTTTGCAAATATGCTAATAAAGGCAGTGATTTGGCCGTATTTGAAGTTCAAAATGTAAATAAAAATGACGAAATAACACGATACCAAATAGGTAGATACATCAGCAGCAACGAAGCTATCTGGCATATTTTTAGTTTTCGCATCCATGAAAAAGACCCTTCCATCCAGCATCTTGCAATACATCTTGAATACTGTCAACGTGAATATTTCACCGAAGAAAATATTTTCCAAAGAATACTTGAGCCACCAAAAACGACAAACCACAAACTGAATTTTTCACATTGTGTCAAAAATCTGATGTGTTCCGGCAATTCGCAAAAACATTATTATATACCGATGTTCCAAGCTATTTTTCATGGAACAAATTAGGTAAAAAAAATGGTAGCCACGTAAACAAGGAGAACCACATCCTTCGATCGCAGGCATATTCAAAGCAAAGACTTTACACAGTGCATCCAAAACAACGTGAATGTTTCATTCAGCGTTTGTTATTGGTGAATGTTCCCGGACCAGCTTCTTTCGAATGTTTACGAACAGTTAATGTCAAGTGTTCAATACATGTCGAGTGTTCAATACATGTCAAGATGCATGTCGTGAGTTTCAGCTGCTGGTAGACGACAATTATTGGGACCTGACACTTGCTGATGCAGGGTTGACAGCCACGCCGAATAGTATTCGTCAAACTGTTTGCAATTATTTTGACAACATGTTATCCAACACAATCTTCGAGTTTGTGGGAAAAATATAAAAACAATATGACTGAAGATATAACTGAAATTTCAGTTTATATAAATAAATAAAAAATGATTTATTTATTTATTTTATAAATATCAATGTTTATATAATTTCAATTAAGTAATTTGTAATGAAATGTAAATTAAATTTTTTATGAACATTTGTCCTTAATTTAAACTCTCCGTAACTCTTTACCAATTACATTTGAATTTCCAAATCGACAACAATGTTTTTGTCTTTATTTGTGAATATTAATTTGACTACTTGAGGAATTTTAGAATAACATTAATCCAACGTACTGTAATTAGTAAGTCACAGCAATGCGTGACCGGGTCAGCTAGTAACTTTATATATTGTGCTGACACAATACAGCCTTGTGATGTTGCAGTAACGTAAGTTTGCGAACGGATATGAGAGACTGCAGCTGGTGCCAGACAGGTAGCTGTCAGCCAAGGAATGCCGCTACACCTCGGCCTTCCCCTAATCCGCTGGACCGCTAAGCGGATAGGTGGCGACACTCGCTGGGAGGTCAGAGAGAGAGGTGTGCACCTCGTGGCTGCACGCACAGACGTTGGGAATATTATTCGCGAGTGTGAGTTCACGCTCCCGTCTGTGACCCGCTGGAAGAACTTTCCAGTCTAACTCTCCAAGCAGCAGGTTCCCCGCCAGACCGCGTCGACCATTTCACGTCCAAGTTACTTGGTGCGGCTACTCCGGACAGTCGACCGGGCGTCGAACACAACGCCAACCGCGAGCGGAGCTGACTGACTTCCCGCAGCAAGAAGCGCCACCACGGAAATGCCCACAGCTGCCGCCGCAGAACCCAACAATACGGTATTGTGTGTGTTAAGTGCGTTCACCACTGGCGTCCACTAGCCCCGCAAACTAGCCTGAGAACAATAATGTATGTCTGACTGTTCACGCTATCCAAATCAAATCTAATCTAATCTCTGAATGATGTCGAATTAGTTTTAAACGGTGCCTTGATTATCAATTCATATCCCCATACTAAATATTAATTGATAAATTTATAATAAATAAAATTAATTACATTTTCTGATGTCGCAATTAGCGTGACACTTCAATATATATGACGGATTTCGTGAGGAAAATTTTCATACATAATACGTTCCAAGGAACGTGTATAACATATTTCAAGCCAGCACAATTTCTTCTTGATACCCTGCCGATGCTGTCGAGATATGCTTAGCTATTCAAACAAATCACCAAATAACAATGAAACCACCGATGTGTTTCCCGTTATTTATAGTTAACTGATGCAATGTTTTTCAAGATTCATGTGAACG
>JARYHS010011684.1:0-13000 GCA_031002005.1 Vandiemenella viatica
AGATGCAGAGGAGCCACCGGTACATGTGGACCCTCCCAGTGTAGGACGTCTAGGTGAAAAGAAGCCACCGACACATGAGGACCCTCCCAGTGTAGGACGTCCAGGTGAAGAGGAGCAACCGAAACAAGAGGACCCTCCCAGTGTAGGACTTCCAAATGAAGAGGAGCCACCGGCACATGTGGACACTCACAGTGTACGACGTCCTGGGGAAGAGGAGCCTCCGACACATGTATACCCTCCCAGCGTAGGACGTCCAGTTGAATAGGAGCACCAGGATCATGTGGACCCTCCCAGTGTAGTACGTCGAGATGAAGAGGAACCACTGACACGTGTGGACCCTCCCAGTGTACGACGTCCTGGTGAAAAGGAGCCTCCGACACATGAATACCCTTCCGGTGTAGGACTTCCAGATAAAGAGGAGCCACCGGCACATGTGGACCCTCCCAGTGTACGACGTCCTGGTGAAGAGGAGCTTCCGTCACATGAATACCCTCCCTGTGTAGGACTTCCAGATGAATAGGAGCCACCGGAACACGTGGACTCTCCCAGTGTAGTACCTCGAGATGAGGGGGAACCACTGACACATGTGGACCCTCCCAGTGTAGAACGTCCAGGTGAAGAGGAGCCAGTGGCACATGTGGACCCTCCCAGTGTACGACGTCCTGGTGAAGAGGAGCCTCCGACACATGAATACCTTCCCTGTGTAGGACTTCCAGATGAATAGGAGCAGCCAGAACATGTGGACCCTCCCAGTGTAGGATTTCGAGATGAAGAGGAGCTACCAGCACATGTGGATCCTCCCAGTGTAGGACATCAATGTGAAGAGGAACTACCGACAAATGAGTACCCTCCCAGATGAAGAGGAGCCCACAGCACATGTGGACCCTCCCAGTGTAGGACGTCCAGGTGAAGAGGAGCCACCGACACATGTGGACCCTCCCTGTGTAGGACGTCCAGGTGAAGAGGAGCCTCCGACACATGAATACCCTCGCAGTGTAGGACGTCCATGTGAAGAGGAGCCACCGACACAAGAGGAACCTCCCAGTGTAGGACTTCGAAATGAGAGGAGCCACCGGCACATGTGGATTCTCCCAGTGAAGGACATCAATGTGAAGAGGAGGTACCGACAAATAAGTACCCTTCCAGTGTATGACTTCTAGATAAAGGTGAGCCACCGGCACATGTGGATCCTCCCAGTGTACGACGTCCTAGTGAAGAGGAGCCTCCGACACATGAATACCCTCCCAGTGTAGGACGTCCAGTTGAAGAGGAGCCACCGACACATGTGGATCCTCCCAGTGTAGGACGTCCAGATGAAGAGGAGCCTCCGACACATGAATACCCTCGCAGTGTAGGACGTCCAGGTGAAGAGGAGCCACCGACACAAGAGGAACCTCCCAGTGTAGGACTTCGAGATTAAGAGGAGCCTCCGGCACATGTGGATTCTCTCAGTGTAAGACTTTCAGATGAATAGGAACCTCCGACACATGTGGATCCTCCAAGTGCAAGATGTCCAGGTGAAGATGAGTCACCGACACATGTGGACCAACCCAGTGTAGGACGTCCAGGTGAAGAGGAGCCAACGGAACATGTGGACCCTCCAAGTGTAGGGCGTCCAGGTGAAGAGGAGCCTCCGACACATGAATACCCTCCCAGTGTAGGACTTCCAGATAAACAAGAGACACCGGCACATGTGGACCCTTCAGGTGTAGGACGTTCTGGTGAAGAGGAGCCTCCGACACATGAATACCCTCACAGTGTAGGACTTCCAGATAAATAGGAGTCACCGGAAAATGTGGACCCTCACAGTGTAGTATGTCGAGATGAAGAGGAACCACTAACAAATGTGGACCCTCCCTGTGTAGGACATCCAGGTGAACAGGAGCCACCGACACAAGAGGACCCTTCCAGGGTCGGACTTCCTGATGAAGAGGAGCCACCGGCACATGTGTATCCTCCCAGTGTACGACGTCCTGGTGAAGAGGAGCCTCCGACTCATGAATACCCTCCCAGTGTAGGACTTCCAGATGAATAGGAGCACCCGGAACATGTGGACCCTCCCAGTGTAGTACGTCGAGATATAGAGGAACCACTGACACATGTGGACCCTCCCAGTGTAGGACGTCCAGGTGAAGAGGAGCCTCCGACACATGAGTACCCTCCCAGTGTAGGACTTCCAGATAAAAAGGAGCCACCGGCACATGTGGATCTTCTCAGTGTACGACGTCCTGGTGAAGAGGAGCCTCCGACAAAGGAATACCCTCCCAGTGTAGGACTTCCAGATGATTAGGAGCACCCGGAACATGTGGTCCCTCCCAGTGTAGTACGTCGAGATATAGAGGAACCACTGACACATGTGGACCCTCCCAGTGTAGGACGTCCTGGTGAACAAGAGCCTCCGACACATGAATACCCTCCCAGTGTAGGACGTCCAGTTGAAAAGGAGCCACCGACACAAGAGGACCCATCCAGTGTAGGACTTCCAAATGAAGAGGAGCCACCGGAACATGTGGACACTCCCAGTGTACGACGTCCTGGTGAAGAGGAGCCTCCGACACATGAATACCCTCCCAGTGTAGGACTTCCAGATGAATAGGTGCACCCGGAACATGTGGACCCTCCCAGTGTAGTACGTCGAGATGAAGAGGAACCACTGACACATGTGGGCCCTCCCAGTGTAGGACGTCCAGGTGAAGAGGAGTCTCCGACACATGAGTACCCTCCTAGTGTAGGATTTCCAGATAAAGAGGAGCCACCGGCACATGTGGACCCTCCCAATTTACGATGTCCAGTTGAAGAGGAGCTTCCGACACATGAAAACCCTTCCAGTGTAGGTCTTCCAGATTAATAGGAACCACCAGAACATGTGGACCCTCCCAGTGTAGTACGTCGAGATGAGGGGGAACCACTGACACAAGTGGACCCTCCCAGTGTAGAACGTCCAGGTGAAGAGGAGACACCGACACAAGAGGACCCTTCCAGTGTAGGACTTCCAGATGCAGAGGAGCCAGTGGCACATGTGGACCCTCCCTGTGTAGGACGTCGAGGTGAATACAAGAGGACCCTCCCAGTGTAGGACGTTCAGGTGTAGAGGAGATACCGAAACAATAGGACCATCCCAGTGTAGGACTTCTAGATGAAGAGGAGCCCACGGCACATGTGGACCCTCCCAGTGTAGGACGTCCAGGTGAAGAGGAGCCACCGACAAATGTGGACCCTCACAGTGTAGGACGTCTAGGTGAAGAAGAGCCTCCGACAGATGAATACCCTCGCAGTGTAGGACGTCCAGGTGAAGAGGAGCCACCGACACAAGAGGAACCTCCTAGTGTAGGTCTTCAAGATGCAAAGGAGCCACCGACACATGTGGACACTCACAGTGTAGGACGTCTAGGTGAAAAGAAGCCACCGACACCTGAGGACCCTCCTAGTGTAGGACGTCCAGGTGAAGAGGAGCAACCTAAACAAGAGGACCCTCCCAGTGTAGGACTTCCAAATGAAGAGGAGCCACCGACACATGTGGACACTCACAGTGTACGACGACGTTTTGAAGAGGAGCCTCCGACACATGAATAACCTCACAGCGTAGGATGTCCAGTTGAATAGGAGCACCAGGAACATGGGGACCCTCCCAGTGTAGTACGTCGAGATGAAGAGGAACCACTGACACATGTGGACCCTCCCAGTGTACGACGTCCTTGTGAAAAGGAGCTTCCGACACATGAATACCCTCCCGGTGTAGGACTTCCAGATGAAAAGGAGCACCAGGAACATTTGGACCCACCCAGTGTAGTACATCGAGCTGAAGAGTAACCACTGACACATGTGGATCCTCCCAGTGTAGGACCTCCAGGTGAAGAGTAGCCTCCGACACATGAGTACCCTCCTAGTGTAGGATTTCCAGATAAAGAGGAGCGAGCGGCACATGTGGACCCTCCCAGTGTACGACGTCCTGTTGAAGAGGATTCTCCGACACATGAATACCCTCCCAGTGTAGGACTTCCAGATGAATAGGAGCCACCGGAACATGTGGACTCTCCCAGTGTAGTACCTCGAGATGAGGGGGAACCACTGACACATGTGGACCCTCCCAGTGTAGAACGTCCAGGTGAAGAGGAGCCAGTGGCACATGTGGACCCTCCCAGTTTAGGACGTCGAGGTGAAGAGGAGCTACCGACACAAGAGGACCCTCCCAGTATAGGACGTTCAGGTGTAGAGGAGATACCGAAACAAGAAGACCCTCCCAGTGTAGGACTACTAGATGAAGAGGAGCCCACGGCACATGTGGACCCTCCCAGTGTAGGACATCTATGTGAAGAGGAGCCTCCGACAAATGAATTCCCTCGCAGTGTAGGACGTCCAGGTGAAGAGGAGCCACCGACACAAGAGTAACCTCCCAGTGTAGGACTTCGAGATGAAGAGGAGCCACCAGCACATGGGGACCCTCGCAGTGTAGGACAGTCCAGGTGAAGAGGAGCCACCGACACAAGAGGAACCTCCCAGTGTAGGACTTCCAAATGAAGAGGAGCCACCGGCACATGTGGACCCTCCCAGTGTAGGACGTCCAGGTGAAGAGGAGCGTCCGACACATGAGTACCCTCCTAGTGTAGGACTTCCAGATGAATAGGAACCACCGGAACATGTGGACCCTCCCTGTGCAGTACGTCGAGATGAAGGGGAACCATCGACACATGTGGACCCTCTGAAATAACCCGCACGTTATATGTTGCAAAAATATAATTTAACAATCACTCACTTTATGGTCTGTGCTGTTACCAAAAAATAAAGTATCTTGTTCTCGTGGCGTTTACTTGTGCCTACCTGGAAAGCATCAAGTAATTAACAACATACAATGTTCTCTCTCTTCTGCGGTAGTCACTTCAAACCTTCTCTGAAATATATAAAAGGGTATCTCAAAACTACTAAATCATAGATTAAATGATTTTCTTTCAAGTCTTTAATGCACAGCTTTCCTTAAATTTTGTTAGACCCACCGACCGGTATATTATTTAAATTTCTATCAGAAGATTCCTTACACAACAGATTTTTCACCAGGTAAATAATTTCTTCTTCTCCAAAAAAATCAGAAGACAGTTCTGCTACGACCGCAAATAATCCCTTGAATTTCTTAATACTTTCCGCTAACAATCCCTAACTATTTCTTTGAACATCACACAAATTGCACAACATTGGAAATTTACGATTTCAATTTTCTGAAGTTCCTATCAATTTCTTGCACACTTGTTGGACAATTATAAATTATAAAATCAATACTTGATGGCTGATATACAACTTCTAAACTGGTCCGGAAACTAAAACAGTTTAATAGACGTTGCAAATTTAAACAATTGCGCAACTGCTGAGTGTCGACTAATAAGAAATTTCGCTGGTGTTATTATTGCTTCCCTAACCTGACACACTTTATGTAAACTTAGCTCTTGCTAGTTTCGACGAAAAAAACCTAATTTGAGTGATTATACTAAAATCCTCACTTTCGATGAATAACAAAAATAAAATACCAGACGACTCACTTACTCCCCGAACAAAGACAAAAGACCAACTCAGACGGTTACTGCAAACACCTAGAAGTCACCCACTGCCACACAAACTTAAACTCTGCTCTGGACCGAAGGTCCGACTGCGATGAAGACTGGTGATGAAAAAGCGCCGTTCGGTGGCGTCTCGTCCTTTTTATACTGACGCTGGTTTTTGATGCAACACTTACCAAGACACCAGGATTGTGTCGCAATACCTGTGGCTACGCGTGGATCCTAATATTACACCACGCTCGCAATTCATAATTTTTATAATAAAACTCAGACAAATGTCTTAAAATACACTAGAACCGTCACAGCCCCCTCCAATTTTTTACTAAATTGACCTTGTAGATTTAGTTAAAAATTAAGTTTAGAAAAAAAAAATTTAAAGAATATATTTTTTCCAATATTCTGAAAAAAATTTTCGGTGGTGGTCTTACATAAATAATCTTAATGTATAAATGTATCTTTTCAATGTACTGATAAATTCAAGAAATTCTGGTAATAATACCATCACTTACCAAAAATATTCAAAATTTAAATTTGGGTTCGCAGACCCTCAATAAACCTAAAATGCATGCTCAAACAATGTTGCTAAGCGTTTATGAAACCATGATATTAGGTTATGCTTTAAATAACCTTCCAAACGTTTTAAATTTTTTCATTAACTGTACATAGTATTTCAAGACTTACTACCGCTTGAAAATATTCAAATACCATAGGTATCATCTTACATATGCTACAAAGTCTTATTAATGTATGCTTTCAAGAATTGGAATTATTTATAGACTTAAAAAATCTTTCAGCCTTCTTCTCAATACTTTATTAATGAAAAGAACCAAATAATTCATAATAATTCCTGGGATACATATCCCCTGAACTGAAAATATTTCACTGACCATACCATTTGGTCAATGAGAAGTAATCTAAAACCATTACAATATCCTATCAAAAATTTCAAATTACATTTTTGTTGGAAAATTCAAAATCATCAGTCATTCGACGTCATAGGGAATTCTCCTTTTTACCAAAAAAAAAATCCTAGTTACATCCTATTTTTACTTCATCCATTCATCACCACGTCCACACTTCCAGAAACATTTTTCTATTTATGTCTCTGAGGATCATCTGAAAACCTTAGCGTTTGACATCTGGAAACAAGATCTTCAAACGATTTACAAGTGTCCTCAATCAATCCTATAATAACCAATTATCTCTCACATTCACCAAAAAAAACGACAATTCTTATTGATAATTAAAACAAAAGTTATACATTTTTTTCATAGAGAACATTATTAAATTTCATCGGCGAACTGGTAGAATTATGAACCAATTCCCGGAATCATCATGCTAAACCAAGATGAAAGATTTTGGAATAACAGATAGACATATCTGTGTCTTTCCATTTCACCTTTACCCGAAATGCAGAAAGCTTTACAATGATTGTGACCTCCAAGTGGTCACACAATGAACTGTGATGTTCTGAGGCATCCAGCTGCAAAGCCCGTATATTCAGCATGACATTTTTCCAGTCATCTAAACCCTTACAATATTTCATTGCTTCAAACCAAATGAATTTAAATACTCAAATCCCATTTCAAATACTACGCGGGACATTTCCTCCGCGGAGCAATTGACGCAGCGGCCGACTGGTCGACTTCTGTCAACAATCGATTTTACCCGCTGTACCTTCTCGCTTCCTCCGTCACAATACGAGCAACAAAAAGTCGGTCCGTCCAGGGGCGTAGCTACTATGGGGCTAGGCGGTGCAGTGCACCGGGGCCCTCACGCTCAGGGGGCCCCCAAGCATACCTCAAGGGGCCCCACAGCGCTCCTCTGGGGGCCCTCAAGCCGCAGTTTAGAGGGCCCACGAGCCTTCACGGCAATCTGGCGACTTTTTTTTTTTTTTTTTTTTAGCTCTACCGTCGTCTAAGGGCCCCCCTGAGACACAGGAAGCTACTCACTAAGGGCCCTCGCTGCTTAGGGTGGGCCCTCAACCACTGCTCAGGGGCCCCTAAGCACAACTCAAGGGGCCCCTACCAGCACACAAAGCAAAACAAAGGTCACCCGTCTGGCCTGAGAGCCCAAAATAAATTTTTTGCACCGGGGCCCTTGTTGACCTAGCTACGCCACTGGGTCCGTCCTCTCCTAACCTAGCAAAACCCCGATCAAAATACATCTGATTAGGTGTACACAAGTAGTAACACTTGGTCCCTTTCCCCATCAATAATTTACATGTATTCAACCCCCTGAAAACAAGTTTCAAATTCTGTCTACTCCCTTCACTACTGGCTGGGTGAATTGAACTGACTTGAATTTATATTATCCCCTACAATTTCAAAATTCGAGTCTGAATCTATCACGGTAATCTTTTCAACACTCTCCTCGTCAGAATCTCCCTTTCAATTTCAGAATTTATCCATGATAGTGCTTCAGTAGTCTTTTCAGTATTCTGACCAAGAACGACACTACCTTCAACTATTTCAGTTACAGAAGTTACTCTTGACTCTACTGCAACAACATGTATTTCAGCTCCAATGTTCTTATCAGAGACTACATCAACTCTAACCCCTTCTGATTCACTTTCAGAGTACTGAGACTCTGTTTCAATTCTCTTATCTGTTTCAACAGGATTCGTTATTTTCCTCCTTACATCAGCCAAATCATCACTTACTTGGTTAACATTAATGGCAGTCTGTACCAAATCTTTCCCCAATTCCTTATACTCTTTATTCAGAATCTTAATATCCTCAGTTACCGTTTTCCTTGTAAATGCCAAATTCCCCTTTAAATTTTCAATTTCCTGTCCCATATGATCATGATTGGTTTCTACAGAAGTCAAATCCTGCCTTATTTCTTGCATCTCTTGTTTACACTCATCAATCTCTTGGGCAAGACTCTCATTATCGTTATTATAACTTCTTTTACCTCCAAAATCCTTTCTTGAATTTCATCTTGTAACTCTGATTTAGTAACTCCCAATTTCTTTTCCAAAACATCCTCCACTTCTATCATAATTGCCCCGATCTTAGTATCCAAACTAGAAACTAACCTTGTTTGCGTTGTTCTCTATCCTTTCAACATGGACCCTGAGTTTAGTTTCATAATTTTCCGTAGCCTTCACCAGAGATATAGTTTGACTATTTTTGAATTCCTCAAATTTACCACAAAAGTCATCTTCAAATTCAGAAAGCTTCTGTCCAATACCTGCTTTCCATTCAGCCTGTTCGGACCGGAATTCCCAAAATTTAATTTTCAATTCGTCAAACCTGTTCTCACAGTCAATTTGACACTGTTCAATTTTTTCTTTTAACTCCCCGCCTGATTATCTATCTTTTGACTCAAATTTTGACTCAAAGTTTCGGTGGCTTTTGCCTGACTGTCAATCTTTTCACTCAAATTTTGATTCAAATTTTCCATTCTGTGGTTTAAATTCTCGGTGGCTTCTATCTGACTATCTTTTAGCTCCTCACCTTGGTTATTTATTTTCTGACTCAAATTTGCCTGACTTTCCAACAATTTCTCGAACATCTCTTGCATACTCAAACCTTCCATCATGAATTATATTTTAGGTAACAAACAAACAAAAAACAATACACAAATTAATTTTCCCCCAAAAGAAGCACTTTTTCCCCGCCACGAGGCGGCACTGATTTTTTAACGTACCTTTAGAGTCCTCTTCAATATTTTATTTTTGTTTTCGAAGCACTATTACCTGCATATTTTCCCAGTTTTACTTTCGTAGCACAAATACAGAACCTGCTTATTTGTTTGTTTTGAAATTCCTTGGCGTGTAGAAGGTCACAGACCCCCTTGTGTTTGTATAGCCACTCGTCAGTTCACACCCTCCAGTGACATCCGCCCAATTTTTTCTGCCACCTCTCCAGGTCGGTGAACCCGAAACACAGCAGGAGCCTTTCGCGTCGTAAGAATTCTTACTGCAGAATCTTAAAATATTCTGTTGTGTAGTTCGATCACTGGATTCTAAAACTCAATGTAAATAATTAGTTACATATATTGTAAAATAATCCTGGCAAGGGTCGCCATCTGAAAGAACCCGCACGTTATATGTTGCCAAAATATAATATAACAGTCACTCACTTTATGGTCTGTGCAGTTACCAAAAAATAAAGTATCTTGTTCTCGTGGCGTTTACTTGTGCCTACCTGGAAAGCATCAAGTAATTAACAACATACAATGTTCTCTCTCTTCGGCGGTGGTCACTTCAAACCTTCTCTGAAATATATAAAAGGTTAGAAGGATATCTCAAAACTACTAAATCATAGATTAGATGATTTTCTTTCAAGTCTTTAATGCACAGCTTTCCTTAAATTTTGTTAGACCCACCGACCGGTATAATATTTAAATTTTTATCAGAAGATTCCTTACACAACAGATTTTTCACCAGGTAAATAATTTCTTCTTCTCCAAAAAAATCAGAAGACAGTTCTGCTACGACCGCAAATAATCCCTTGAATTTCTTAATACTTTCCGCTAACAATCCCTAACCATTTCTTTGAACATCACACAAATTGCACAACATTGGAAATTTACGATTTCAAATTTCTAAAGTTCCTATCAATTTCTTGCACACTTGTTGCACAATTATAAATTATAAAATCAATACTTGATGGCTGATATACAACTTCTAAACTGGAACGGAATTTAAAACAGTGGAATAGACGTTGCAAATTTAAACAATTGCGCAACCGCTGAGTGTCGACTAATAAGAAATTTCGCTGGTATTATTATTGCTTCCCTAACCTGACACACTTTATGTAAACTTAGCTCTTGCTAGTTTCGACGAAAAAAACCTAATTTGAGTGATTATACTAAAATCCTCACTTTCGATGAATAACAAAAATAAAATACCAGACGACTCACTTACTCCCCGAACAAAGACAAAAGACCAACTCAGACGGTTACCGCAAACACCTAGAAGTCACCCACTGCCACACAAATTCAAACTCTGCTCTGGACCGAAGGTCCGACTGCGATGAAGACTGGTGACGAAAAAGCCACGCTAGGTGGCGTCTCGTCTTTTTATACTGACGCTGGTTCTTGATGCAACACTTACCAAGACGCCAGGATTGTGTCGCAATACCTGTGGCTATGCATGGATCCCAATATTACACCACGCTCGCAATTCATAATTTTTATAATAAAACTCAGACAAATGTCTTAGAATACACTCTGTAAAGCCCTAGAACCGTCACAAGTTCTGTCGTAAATGATCTTTCTACTTACACTCAAGCTTTGTGTGTATTTGTCACACACAGTTCTATAACGCTGCAGCGCTAGAAAATGTAACTAATTCCATTAAAGCTCTCTTATCAGTTTTCTGTGTGTAATTTAAGGATTCTTTTCGGGATTCTCCGTATAATTGCGTTTGCTAGCGAATTGCCAATTGTTAATTCGAAGGAAAAAAATACACAATGGTTATCAAAATTACGAAAAAAGATTTATCATTCCTCTATAATCAATATATTTTGTTATTTCAATAATTATTATTACTAAAATGGTGATATTCGCGGTTATTTTAACTGTAGAACTCCGAACTTTGCCTCAATGCGTCTGCAAGTTTCTTGCTGCGCGGGCTCGTTTTTTTCAGTCTTGGGTAAAGTTCTGGGTATGAGATTTCTATTTTGTCATGAATTTAGTATACCACCTACCAGTTATGCTGTCCCATGCGGTATTCGTGTCTAGAGCGAAGCATAACCGAAAGGCGAGGGGTCTCGCGAATTGTGTCCCCGACTGCATATTAATGGAATAAAAATTGAAAAGGTAAATAATTTTTGCTATTTGTGTTCAATTTTAGAAATAGAAGGAAAATCGAATATGGAAATTAATAAAAGAATTACTAATAGCCGGAAAGTAATCGGGTTTCTAAATTCACTTCTATGGAGCAAGAGTTTTATGAATAGAACAAAAGAATTATATCCAAATCATTATTTGAAAGTATAGTCTTATAGGGATCAGAATGCTGGTCAATCAATCAAAAACAATCAAGAAGCTGAAAGCATTAGATATGGATTTCTGGAGAAAATCAGCAAGAATATCAATAAAAGAAAAAGTAAGGAATACCGAAATAATAAGGCTAATGGAAGTGACAGAAGAAACGTATGAAGTTATAGAACGAAAAAGACTGGAATGGTATGGCCATGTTAGAGGGATGGAAGACACTAGGATACCAAAACTAGTACAGGAAAGGGAAATTAAAGGAAGGAGGAAAAGAGGACGGCCCGTGATTACCTGGCTCCAAAGTGTACAAATAGCAGTGAGAAGACTTGGTGCAGAAGAGGAAGATATACACGATCGAAATATCTGGAGGAATATTTTGAGAGGATGAAGTCAAGATCTATGTTCCGAATTCTTTATTGTTGTGTTGGAGAAAAACCTCTGTAGTGAGGAAAATCTCTGATAATAATAATCATTACCTGGTAAGGCACAGTTAATGCGAGGTATGAGCATAGTTTTATCGGAGTGGCACTGATAATGTACTAGTGTAAGTGAATACCACAAATCTTGCACCATTAATGAATCCCTAATTAGCACAAACATAATAATAGCATTATTTTAAAAGCAATTTATGAGGTGGTAAACAAGACAATCTCGGAAATGGCTCTATGGATTTGGATGAAACTTCATATGTAGATAACGTTTTGTAACACGATTTTACAAAAAGAACAATTCTTGTATTTGGTTTCTCTTTAACGGCTCTAACCTCGTAGAAGTTTCAGTTACCAGTAATCCTACTGATGTTAGTTAAGCTTCTCTTCAGTCAGAGCAAGGACCTGTGCACCTTAACTTGCCAACGAAGTTTTCACGAAAAGCGTTTAATTTAATCAAACTTTACTCAAAAACTTGCATATTGAACAGAAATCAAAACATGCCGAGCGATGACCGGTCACCCAGGTTCTAGTAATTAATAGGGTAGTCCTTATTTTTCAAGCTTATTATTTTGTATCAGTTTTATTTTTTTTAATTGGTGTAAAACTGACACCATAAAAATTTTTGGCTGTCTGAAAATTTCTAATTGGTGCCCTCACTGGAGTGAAAATTATCATTTTTGCACTAATTGGAAGAAAAAACTGTATTATAACTATTCATCAAAATGTCATATCAAATATATGGTAAATTAGAGTTCTCAGTTCGCAATATACATCATGAGGCGTTAGTTATTAGATATAAAATACATTTTTTGTTGAGTCATATTGAGGACTGCATTTGCTCTCATGCAAGATGGTAGCGCGTGGATGGTTGTTAGGTGATAATGTATTTAAGAAGTAAACTTCGCAACATGTAATTGGAAGTGAATGGAATCAAATAGTATGTAGCAAATTACGTTCTAGTATACAAATGCTTTAAGGGTTATTTTATAATATGAGATGTGTAAAACTAAGTGAGCATGAAAGTGCTCGTTGGTTGTGAATGAAACATTATTTTTTTTTTTTTTTTCATTATAA
>JARYHS010011686.1:0-18830 GCA_031002005.1 Vandiemenella viatica
AGATGACTAGCAACATGGACCAATCTTTTAAACTCAACAAAAGGAAAGAAACTAATAGCTATTATTACGTATATTCGTGAAATCAAAAATTTATTTTCAGGGGCAACACAAAACTCGTTAAAACACCTTTGGGAATTGATATAGTCTTTTCGGGAGACTAGTCGAAAAATCAAGGTGTTTTCACACGATATTTCGATCGCCGAAATTCATGTGAAAACACCTTGATTACTCGGCTAGTCTCCCAAAAGACTATATAAATTCTCAATTCCAAGAAAACTTCAGTCTTATGTAACCTTTGGGAATTAGCATACAGAAGAACAAGTTCAACTGAAACAAAGTGTAACTGATGTTCAGGAGTTCTTCTCTCCTATATTAGCTGTAAATACAACACAAAAAACTATTCCAAAAACAGTGAGAAAAACACTTTGGCCTAAAATCAGACATTCATAATTTTTAAAATGATTTCAAGCAGTTCTAAACAAGGTGTGAAACACTGTCAAGAGACCCAAATCAAATGGTAAATTCAAAGCTTAATTTTTTTTGATGGTTTGAATTCTTACCTTTTAACCAATTCTTGCTTAGTATACTTCTACAAATTACATGCTCTGGTTTTAATAACTAATTACTTCAGCTTTTTAACTGTTTAATTCTTGTACACTGACTGCATCACAAAGGAAACAAATGCACAGTGGTTAACTGAAAGCTAACAATACCACACTTTGCGTGGTGGTACTGCACGTGACAGAAAAATAAACTAATAATTTACAGAGCTCTGTAATGTGCAAGGGAAGAGATAAACATGACCAATGATGTATTATCCTAGGGTGAAGGAGATGATCACCCAGGCCGGCAGGTCCCAGAAGGGCGGCAGTTTCCAAGAGGCAGCAGGCAATTCTTGTCAATCTTTATTTTTTTTTTTTTAAGATCCACTGCTGCCCGGGCAGTGACAATCGGCGATGCTTGGGATGGTGACAATGGGGGGAGGCATTCTCACAGTTTTTACACCAGATCAGTAAATTCCTACATCCGCCACTGTTATAGGGGGCAGGAGAGGGGGGGCAGATAGTATTTTTCAATTATGCAAAATTTAGAAATACATCCGTGAACACATATTAGCACCTAATTTCAAATTAAAAAGAGTGGTAAAGTTTTCAGTTGGAGGAAAGGGAATCGGATAATAAATTGTTGAAGGATGTTGTGATGTTACTTGCAATAAGGGAGCCCTTCCAGTTATGATGAGTCAGGAATCTGCCGCTGCTGGGATGGAGGTAAAAATAAGTTGATCAAAGGATACTGATTGTATATGCATGATAGGAAAAATTTCAGAAAAGGACAACTGATAAACAAAGGTTAAGCCAATAAAGAGTGTTGCTAGTGAACTGTAGAAGTAATAGAATTTGGAAACTTCATATAGATCCATGAGCCACAAGTAATTGTAGGGGTCGAGTACTAACATTCTCTGATGTTGATAGACCATGAGCACAAGTTACTAGTGGTAGATTTCTGGGAAGATAAAAAAAAAAAAAAAAAAATCAGTGTGTTGCCTGCTTACTAAAGATGAAGAATGAATGATTAAGGTGAAGCCTTTGGAGAAAACTACATAAGTACTCGCAGATTAACAGTGAGTATAGAATGGTAATTATTTTTGGAAATTTAAATTTACCAGATATCAATTGAATAGAAAATAAAATTAATTACACAATGGAATGTAGATTTGCAAATAACTTAATAAGGGAAAGAGGCTTTACATAAGTGGTAGAGCAGAGCACAAGGGGGCCAAATCTGTTGTATACTCTTTTAATAAAACACAAAAAAGTAATCAAAAGAGTAAGTGAACACAATGCAGTTCTGATGGAAATTAGGGAATTCAGTAAACCAGTGGCCAAAATCTACAATTATAAAAAGGCACTAATTTCAAAACTGAAGAGATATTTCAGGAAGATTCGGCAAATGGAAGGAGACACATGTACAGTGGAGTTGAAGTGAGAGATGATAATAAAAAAAATAGTGAAGAAATATTTTTTCCAGAACAGAAAATAAAGAGGAGTATAGAACCTACTTATTGTAATAGGGATATGAGGTGGTTGCAGAGGTTGGTGAGAAGACAACATAACAGAGACAAAAGATGGCAAAGCAGTAGGGAATACATGAAACAGCTAAACAAGAAATTAATAATGGGAAGAAGGAGGCTAAAGATAGGTTTATGAATAATATTATTGGTGCAAGGGGACAACAGAACGTATTTCTATGACTATATAAGAAAGGAGGAAGGGACAAATACAGTAGTAAATAAGAATGGAAAATAAGTTACTGAGGATTTGAAAATGGCAGAGATATTAAGTGACAGGTTTAATAATACTATTATTGACTATCATCCTGAAATTAGAGGTAGTAAATCAGAGGAGCATCTGCATGTAATTGGAAATGAGGAAACTACAAAATTTGAAATAGATGCTCAGGAAATAATGAAGGACTAGGAAACCACACAGGGTAGATAATATTACTACAGAAGTATTAAAGATATTGTACCTTACCTTGAAATATTATTTAAAATGATTCTGGAGTCATGCTGCTGAGGACTAGTAAGTATTACAGTAGTACCTGTCATAAAGGAGGGGTTAAAATGTGTTTGAAAATTACAGATTTATTAGTTTGATATCAGAGATAGATAAAATGCTGGAGAGAATAATATGCAACAATATCTGTGAGGAAAGAAACTTGTTGGCAAATCTACAACATACCTCTAGGTAAGGATATTCAAGTTAATCTTAAGATGATGACCTGTATGCAAGAAATTTTGGATCAATTGAGCAAGGGAGGCCACGTTGATAGTGTAGCATTAGATGCATGTAAGGTATTTAATGGAGTAAAACATAAAGTGGTTTTTAATAAGTTGGAAGCTATTTAAGTGCACGAAAAAACTCCTTTAATTTTTTGATCAGATCTCATATAAAAGTATGAAAAAACAGAGAACAGCTACAGGTTGACCTGTAGAATACCTAACTGGGTTGGTCAACATGTATTGAAGGTAAATACCAACAAAATACAGCTTATTAGGTATGCAGATAAAAAACTAAAGGTTGATTATTATATAGGATATGGACAGAATTGCTTGTTGAGGGTTCGAAGTGTAAATATCTTGGAATAATATTTGATAATAAATTCAACTGGGTAGGACACATTGGCATGTTTGTAGGAAAGGTAACAAAATCTTTCATTTAGTAGGGAGTGTGATAAGAGGATGTACCAGAGAAGTGAGAATATTGGGTTACAAAACTTTGCTTGAATATGTTGGTGTAGTTTGCAGTCCACATTTTGGTTATTGTCATGCCAAAACATTGCTTGGGGTTATTCAACATTCATATTAACTTGATAGTGATGCCTATTATGTCTGTTATCTTTCCTCAAATTTGCTATAGTTCTTTGAAACGGCCACCAAGCTATTAATTTCCAAGGGCTGTAATAGCTAACAGGTCATACATAAATGAAAGCAAGTCACTGTTGATATGAATTTGAAATATATTCTGAAAGTTTGATAAAGTTACTACTGGTATCAGATTACACACTGTTTAAAATGTTTAAAGTCAGTATCGAACATTGATATCACTTATGATGATGCAGGTTATCCTCCAAATAACAACATTGATTAAGAGCATTCACTCTTTCAATCGTTCTTAGATGTGCACCCCAAAGTTAAGAGTGTGTAACGATAAAGTGGCGTCTGCTAGGCGGCGATAATGCACTAGCAGCTTGGTGTGGGGTAATTGTTGTTCGTCTAGGTATCAATGGATTGCAGGTTCTTCTACTAATAATTCACAAAGTCGCCATATAGATAATCATTCAATTTATTCACCGAACGTACAATTACTAAGCCACCACCACCAACGATTATAATTTGACCGTATGTAAAGGCTATTCAGGACTTCTTCTCCTACAAACTGCAAGTTCTGAGCTACACTTCTATCACTTGGTTTGGATGCTTTAGTTCGACGCCCACAAGTTCACTGCTATTTACGAAACACTGCAGTTTATCTGCATGACGGCGGCGTACTTATAATGTTTCATCAGGTCCACACGATAGTGCCAGAACGCACCGCCAAACAATCACTGCCGCGCGCAACCAACCGTGACCGACCTCCAAGACAGCGAGTCACAGACTGCCTTCAACAATCCAACTCGCATCTCGCGTAACACTTTCAACAATCGGATCGTCCTGATTCCACCGCTCAACACGAACACACACATGGTTTTTTATACTGTCTCGCCACAACCCCCCTTGGGTTTAATTTTTCCTATTTGGAAATACTGGTTTACAATGGCAAAATTTAAACCCAACAACTCATAGAGACAGTATTGGCTTGAATGTGTCTCGATATCTGTACCAAATTCTTACTTTTAAAGGTGGTGGTGGTCAACTAAATACATATCTTCTATTACATTTCAGTGTTAGAACAATGTTAGTTTACAACAGAAATGACCCATTTAAAATAATGTCCAAAATCCACCAAAAATCTTTGTCCTGTCATGGTGGCACAACACATAAAAACAAAACATGAATACACTGACATAATGAACAATGTACTGAATATATCAACATACTGATATAATACACATAAATAATACATGATGATTAAAGGTGGGTGCAGCTTTTTACAAAACTTTGTGTTCACACAATTGAACCACCTGCACTCTTTCCATTCTAATGAGAACAAACATATTTATAATGCAACAGGACAAAAACAAGCAATAGAGAAAGAAAGAGAAAGAAAAGAAAAAAAATCCAAATGAATGGTCAAAAATATGTACAACACAAACACTTATAATTGAATGGTTTCAATTTAACAATAATTTGATGAAAACAAAATTGAAGGAATCCTAAAACCCATTTTTTATGAGTCCATATATTCACTGATAGAGTAAAAACTGTGTCTCACTAGAAATGCCTTTAGTTTTCTTTTAATGAGCTACAGGAAGCATTTTTTACTTCTTCTGGTATTTTATTATAGAGTGTTATTCCCGAATTTAAAATACTTTTTTGATATGTAGCAGTCCTGCAAAACGTTTTGTGGATGTCTGAACGTCCTCTGGTGAGGTAATTATGTACCATATCATTTTTTATTAGTTTATTGTTTCTTAGGAGGTACTCTCTTGTGAAAAGAACTATTTCATAGATGTACAGACATGGAACATTTAGAATGGCGAGGTTAATGAAATGTGTTCTACATGATTCTAGTCTTTTTAGACGACATATAGTTCTCACTGCTCTTTTTTGCATCCTAAATATATCAGTGCTTTGTGATGAGCTACCCCAGAAAATAATTCCATATTTGACCAGTGAGTGGAAGTGAGCGTAGTATACTTGCATTACTGTACTAATAGTAGTGGTTTGTCCCTAAGAATTCTTAGTCCATAGCACACTGTAGACAGTCTTTTAGCTAATTTTGCTTATGTGAACATCCCATTTCATGTTATGTTGTACCCATAATCCCAAGAATTTTGGTTTCATTTTACACTTTTGTTAGCTCTTTTTCACTTATGGTTTACTGCATATTGTTTTTGTTAGCAGAATGAGGTAGACAAAAATTCACAACACACTGTTTTTTCCTCATTCAAGATTAAATATTTGCATCAAACCAGTTTTTTCAACTCACTCATGGTTTTATTTGCTGTTAATTCTAAATTTTTAATGCTCGGGGAGGTGATAAAAATAGTTGTGTCATCGCAAACTGAAACTGCATCTTTTGGATCGATATTCCTAGTGAGGTCATCTATATAAATTAGAAACAACATAGGTCCTAACACCGAACCTTGGGGAACACCCATACTTAACAAACTGTTCATCTGACTGTGAGGTATAACCCCCCTTCAAAAAAACAGGTTGTGGGAGGTAAGGTATACAGCTTCTTGCTTACAACATAGTTACAATCCAAATACACTATCACTGGAAGCTGTTACAGGTATATTACCTCATTCCTTCTCCTTTTATAATCCAGTATTTATAAAAATCACACATATCACAACAAATCAAAGCTCCATGTGGCTTGGCTTGTCGTATATTAACTATTAGAATTTGAGCAAAAGATTTGTAACGAAAAATTTTCTCTGCCCATGGTAGGCAGTTAGGGATGGTATATCGTCTTTTAAACTTTGTGCCTACCCTACTTTTATCTTTAGTTCTACAAAATGGTACATTGAAAAAGAGAGACAGAAGAGAGAAAAAATAATAATATCATGCATATGCATGCTCACCCCCCTTACTACTAGAGGATAGTGGGACCAAAACAAAAAATAAAATAAATCATACTTTACTTTAAAATGAAATTTACATCATCAACAGCATCAATTTAAGGCACGAGTGCCGGATACCGGTTTTATTCCTATGGGAGAACCAAATCTGGAACTATGGCAGTCCCTTTGAAGGTAAACCTAGACAAAGCCCTGACCCAAGGAAACCGATTCCTGATAACTGATGTGATTTTCTGACCTAAATTTTGATATCCCCCCCAAAAAAAACTTCTCAACAGCATCAATGAAAGGTGTTTCCACCTGGATCTCAGTATCAACTGTGGGTAACCGGATCTGGAACTTGGTAGGTTCCTTTAAAGGTAATCCTGGACCGGGCCTCCTCCCACAGGAGACTGAGTCCTGACAGCTGCTGATGCTCTGTGTGATTTTGATGTGCTGCTGATCACTGTAACCACCTGCAAAATCTACTATCAAATTTCAATATGTTTGTAGGGTTTCAAAGACACTACATTGTATACTCCCTTAAGCTTCTGTGTGGATGGCACTACCAAAGTGTATGAGTTTTCATTGTCTACTCTAGCAATTTGAAAAGGTCCTTCATAAAGATCATTAAACTTCTTAATGTCATGATCTAGGGCAGATGATCGACAATGTGTTTTGACCAGAACTAGGTCTCCAATGTGGTACTTGGTTGGTGTTAAGTGATCATCATGCCTTTTCTTTCTCTTCAATGCACATTTAGTTAAGTGTTGTAAAACTAAACTTAGTTTCTCAACATAATCTACCTGTCTGTCTGGGAAATGTATGTACTCCTGAACTAATCTCGGTGGAGGTTCTTGGAACATAATCTCATGTGGGGTAAAAGATGTGGAATCATGTGGGATAGTATTGATAACCCTTTCTATGTTTGGAATTTCAAGAGCCCACTTGCAGTGATTGTCACTGCAGTACGTCCGGAACCACCTACCCTAATTCTTTCATTACGCGCTCTACCGGATTTCCCTGTGGATAATAGAACGATGTTTTCAAAACCTTTATGTCCCTTTCCTCTAAACACTTGTGCCAGAGTTTCCCAGTAAACTGCGGTGCATTATCCGTTAAAATACTGTTGGGATGCCCTAACTGTGGAATGTAGTCTCGGGCAATTCGGTTAAATATAGCTTTTGCGTTTGCTCGTTTAAGTGGGTATAGTTTTACAAACTTTGAAAAAATATCTAGCACTACACAGATATAGGTTACCCCCCCACGTGATCGCGGCAAGGGCCCATAAATATCAAGCGATAGAATATCATTCGGTGCTTTGGGAATAATGTTCTGCATCTCACCTACCCTCTTGACATTGTCCGCTTTTACCTTTTGACATATTACACATGTAGCAACTATTTGCCGTATGCGTCTATACATATTCGGGAAATAAAAGGTCTCAGCTAGAATTTTATAACATTTATTCGTGCCATAATGGCCATAGCTTAGATGGTGGTGACGTATAAAAATATCCACCCATTTTTCAGGAATCCACAGCTTCCAATCGTCACTACTATCGTGATTCCTTCGGAAAAGTATCCCCGCTTCCATACAATAAAACTTTAGTAAATGTGGCGGAGGACTACCCTGCTTCAACTCATCAACTACCGTCTTGATAATCTCATCTTGTTGTTGCTCCTGGCTCATATGTTTAAGACAAGACCTCACCTCCGTTTCCCCTGAAACATGTTTAATATACAGCAATCTAGGACTTGAGTTGTATTCGGTCACTTCTGCTTCATTTCCTAATCCCAAAGGTAGTCTCGACAGTGCATCTGCTACCTGGTTATCCTCTGCTGGCAAGTACCTTACTTCATAATCGAATTCCTGGAGCAATAGTGTCCAAGCGAGTTAATCTGCCATTTAATAATCGACACTTATCCAAAAATGATAAGGCTTTATGATCTGAAAATACTATCACCTTTCTGCCCAATAACAAATACCTGAATTTCTGGAATACCCATACCACTGCTAGGCATTCGCGTTGTGTAATTCCATAATTTCGTTCAGCTTTATTTAGTAGCCGACTTGCAAAAGCTATATGCTTCTTCTCCGCCACACCATTCGATTCGACTACCTGGAAAATCTCTGCTCCAAGTCCGTACTCTGAACTATCCGTTGCCACGCAAATAGGGAGCTCCCATATAGGTGAGTGTAAAACCACATGCTCTAACAATACTTTCTTAACAGCTTGGAAATCACGCTCGCAATCTTCAGTCCATTTCCAAGTAGACCCCTTTTTCTTTAATTGTTCAAAATGAGGGCTATTTAAGATTTGTCCTTTTATGAACTTTCTATAGTAGTTACATAGTCCCAAAAAACTCTCCAACTGTTTTTTGTTTGTAGGGGATGGGAAATCTTTAATGGCATTGAGTTTACTATCACTGGGCGCTATTCCCAAGGGCGTAATGATGTGTCCCAAAAATTCTATTTTGTTAGTCAAAAAGACACACTTCTTTAGTTTCACTGTCATACCTCCACGTTTTAAAGCGAACAAAACCTCTCTTAGTGTTGCCCAATGTTCTTCAATCGTCGTGCTAGCGATTAGAATGTCATCTACGTACACTTGGATTCTCTGCAACAAATCCTTCCCCAGCACTAAATCTAAAGCTCTTATAAAGTGGGCTACTGCTACGTTCAGTCCAAACGGTAACACTGTGAACTGATATGATCTCCCTTGGTACAGGAAAGCTGTGAATTTTCTAGAATCTTGTGCCACTCGCAACTGCCAATAGGAGGAAGTAAGGTCCAAGCTTGTTAGGTATCTCTTCCCATGAAACGTGTGTAGAATCTCATCTATTGGAGGGGGGTGATCCCTTTCTGGCACTAAAACTTTATTCAAGGCTCGGGCGTCCAACACTAGTCGTACTGACTGGTCCGCTTTTGAAATCACAACCAGTGGATTATTGTACGGACTTTGTGCCCGCTCTATAACACCCCACTCTAACATCCTATTTATTTCTGCTTCTACTTGACTTCGTTTCGCTATCGGGATTGGATACGGTTTAATGTTAAATGGTTGGTTTGAGCTTACTGTGAAATGGCATTCATAGTTCCTAACAAGCCCTGGCTTGTCAGAAAAAACCCCCGAAAACTCCTGGAGAATGTTGTTTAGTTCTTTGCGGTATTCGGTATCAACCCTATCCACCACTTTTTCCAAACTGGTACTTGGAAACACATTAGTTACTGTGGACAAGAAAAACTGCACAAGTTTTGTATAAAACTGGGGTTCTTTACTAGAACCTATTGTCTTAGCTACCAACGACTGTACTGATTTATCTGTTCCCTCCTTCCAAAAACAATTCATTGGGACACAAAGTTGTTTGTCTTCTAACTGAAAATGTAAAAGCCCCCTACTACAATCCAACATAGCCTGAACTGATTGTAACCATTCTATACCAAAAATGCAATCATGCGTAAGTCTCGGAATAACATACACATGTGTTTCAAAACTGCACCCATTAATTTCTCCCTCTAGTAGAATCTGTGTGCTTATAGGTTTGGTTTTTCCACCATTTGCCAAGGTGGCTACTAATTTTGGTACGGGATACAATGTCAAGCGCTCATTATGAAGGTGTAGCTCCTCAAAAAGAGATTGGGAAATAGCCGAAAGCTCTGCTCCAGTATCTATCAACACCCTGATTAGTTTCCCCTTAACCGTTATTTCAATAACTGGTGCTCTGATTAGTGGTGCTACTGTATAACCATCTTCCTGAATGAGATCTTCTCTAGGATTATTATTATAAATGCCACAGATTTGATAGCTAGGTGTTGGCCCAGGTTCACAGTCCACCGGTGCTTGGGCCAAGGCATCGGCCGGAACTAGTTTTTTGAGTTCACCTCCTCCTGTTGTGGATTTAATTCGGCCCCAGAAACCTGTTCCGATGTTGAGGTACTTCTGTTATGGTTAGTCTGTCCACCCCTTGCGTGTCCTCTCCCTCCGTTACCTCTACCTCCTCTAGTTCCTCTTCCTCTACTTATATATTGTATACTGTGTCCCCTTTTTGAATGTTGTTGGGCATTGTTGTTGTAAAACTTACCCCTGCCTTGACCATGATCATAAGTGTGCTGTTTGTTATTATATGACCTACTGTGGTTGTGTTGATCCTCTATATGTTGCATCTGACCCTTATGGTTTACGAAATCACTTTCTGCTGGACTCCAAGACCACTGATATACATCTAATACCCTCAAGAGTTTCTCTGCCGCTTCTCGCGTAGTAACCCCTTGTGTTGCAAATTTTTCTATTATGGGTGTTGGCATCCGATGGACAATGTCTTGTATTAGAATTATTTCAGGCATGGGATGGTCTAAGTAAGTTGCCTTATCAGCTTCCTGTAGAAAAAAGTCATATAACGTGGGAGGGGTTCCGTCCCATTTAGGCCCCAACCCTATTGACCTGCGAACCGAGTACTGTGTTTCTTGTGACCAAAACCTGTTGAGAAATGCTTCTTTTAGCTCGGCAAATGTTGTGAAATGTTGTAGGTGGGTATCACTCCACAGCCTGGCCGATCCTGTTAGATGCTGACCAAAACAATTTATTTTTTCTCTGTCTGAATAATTTATAAAAGGCCTCGAATCTTCAAAACTTTTCAGGAATTTGACGGGGTGTAAATTACCCTGTCCACTAAACCTGCTATATTCAACTTTTTCTGGTATGGTGACTATGCACTGTGAAGAAGAAGCTGCTTGGGTCTGTGTGTGAAGTGCTTCTGTTACTTGTGTTTTCAAGGAAACGACTTGTTGTTCACAATGCAGTATTCTACTGTCTGTCTCTAACATCTTGGTCTTCACTGAACCCACTTGTTCATCCCAGTGTTGTATTTTCTGGCTATTCTCAGTACATACTGTATGTAAGGCATCCATGACATCTATATTATTTTCTACCTTTGACCTAATGTCTGCTATTTGTGTTTGCGCATGCTGTTGGGACTGTTGCAATAAGGCAATTCCCTTATGGGATTCATGCATGTCCTCCTTTAACTTACTAACATCATTGCTATTTTGTGTTAGTTGTTCACTAAGTATTGAAACCGTGTGATCAACTTTCTCCTTGTGTGTATTCAATGCATGTGAGAGTTGACTGACCTGTGTTTTTACTGTCAAGGAATACTGTTCAAATGTTTCTTTAAGTTTTTTGTCAAAAGCACCTTCAAGTGACTGTAATTTTGTTTCAAAACCTTCAAATTGTTTTGTCTGTGCTTCAAGTGTTTCACGAATCTTAGTCTGTTCATCACGTGTTTGTTTAGCCTGTGCTTCAAGTGTTTCGCGAATCTTAGTCTGTTCATCACGTGTTTGTTTAGCCTGTGCCTCAAGTTTAGTATCCACAGATTCGAATTTCTGGTCAAGTGTTTGCTTGTTTGACTCAAACTTTTGGTCGAGGTATTGTATGAGTTGGGATATGAGAAAGGATTCTTCAGGTGCTGGTTGTACATGATGTGTTGGATGTGGGTTAAAAGACACGACTTCATCATCAGAAGATGATCTAGTTGAAAACTCCAATTGGTCATAAGACACCGACTGTATTTGGGTACTATCGTTTGATAGCTGAGAAATATTATGTGCATTCACAGGATTTGATTCTAACTGTGTGTTTTCCCCCTGTACAACATTGCTTTGTACGTCCTGAAATTCAGTTATGCCTGTGTTATCATCCTCCTGAAGTTGAGTATTTGTACCCTCCATGGTTAAACAAATGTTCTATACAGTGAATTGAAAGATAAATGGTATCACAAAAATAATCAAAAAGCTTGCTAAAATAACCAAAATGGAATTTACGTAGCGTAATCCGATTTGTTGACACTGAAAACCAGAGCAGAAACACACCTTCAAATCGAATAAACTTATGTCTCCCACTATCTGTTCTTACAATATTCCCAAAACAACAAACACACAAAACATAAAAAGGTGGAAAAATATCTACAAAGCAAAAAGAACTGTGTCACTAATGACTGTCGAAAGCAAACTGAGCAACCAAACACACCTAACCTACAAATTATTTACGTCAAATACAATCACAACTCAAAGATTACGCGTTGCAATGTAATACGTGAATAATATCTGTGCTGAAAATCAAAGACGAAAATATTTTACATCAACAGAAAAGCAATATCTTTGCGCCAGCGACATCTGAACATCAAAGATTTCTATTTGGAAATGGAAGACGTTACTAAATCTTTGCTCACAAGTTATTTTTCTTTGTGGTTACTATCTTTGGACTTCTCGCTTGCTCAAAGACAATATGGCGCGACCATCATGAACCAAATATTAGAATTCGAAATTTAAAAAAGACAAATTTAAAATAATTTTTTGTTTTGTTTTGACGGAGAGAGACAAAATCACGAGTATTTATGACTAAATCGTCGCGACAAGCCACATAGACATACAAAAATTACTGATTAAAATATTTACACAACAATTCAGCATGTGATAACACAAATATTGTATTTGGAAATACTGCTAGCAGACACTTAGCAAGCACGTGGTTGGCAATAACGACAATTTAGCCAACAAAATACTAATTCCTTTTCCCAAAATTGTATAAAGCGTTGCACACACTAATGAATTGACAACATTACTGAAAATTACTTTCAACACTGTGAAAGCTGCAATACTTGTAGCTTGTGCGTTGCCGCACACACCTCGCGGAATGAAGACACTTTTTTGAAAAAACGGCACTTATTCTGGCTTCGCTGCGACTTATCTGTATGTTGATCGAATGTGTCGCCTTCCGTACTGCGCTGGGCGTTGTGAAGCTGCTATCCGCAAAACGTCTGCTCTGCTGGATTGTGTCGACCCGTAAAGCTGCGTGACGAAGCTGCAGGACTCGCAAACTGCCCCCTGCAGTGTGAAAGTCTACGTCGGGTACCACAGCGTCTCGGAAAAGGTATCTGCGACCTCCGCGTAGTAATAATTGTCGTAGCTCGCGTCGTCTTCCACACACGTTGCCGGCAGTTGACAAAAGCTTCCGACCAAGTTTGAAGCGTAGTATTCTCTCGAAAGCAAGGTATATGAACCGCTTTCACTGGTCACTCCACAGTCGCCATGTAACGATAAAGTGGCGTCTGCTAGCGGCGATAATGCACTAGCAGCTTGGTGTGGGGTAATTGTTGTTCGTCTAGGTATCACTGGATTGCAGGTTCTTCTACTAATAATTCACAAATCGCCATATAGATAATCATTCAATTTATTCACCGAACGTACAATTACTAAGCCACCACCACCAACGATTATAATTTGACCGTATGTAAAGGCTATTCAGGACTTCTTCTCCTACAAACTGCAAGTTCTGAGCTACACTTCTATCACTTGGTTTGGATGCTTTAGTTCGACGCCCACAAGTTCACTGCTATTTACGAAACACTGCAGTTTATCTGCATGACGGCGGCGTACTTATAATGTTTCATTAGGTCCACATGATAGTGCCAGAACGCACCGCCAAACAATCACTGCCGCGCGCAACCAACCGTGACCGACCTCCAAGACAGCGAGTCACAGACTGCCTTCAACAATCCAACTCGCATCTCGCGTAACACTTTCAACAATCGGATCGTCCTGATTCCACCGCTCAACACGAACACACACATGGTTTTTTATACTGTCTCGCCACAAACATATGAAGAGGATGCATATGCAGTGCCAACTCGTGTAAAATAATAATAAATCAAAGCTTTTTTCAAGTGTTGTGGCTTCTTCTGAAGTAGAAAGCAGCAGAATTGATTTGCTTTTATCTCCATCGGCTAATAAAAGTTTATGTCAATAAAACATTTGGCATAGTAGCTAACGGCACCATTTTATTCTAAGCTGTTGCTGACCAATGTATTGTAAACATTTTCATTTCTAACATGATTCAACTACCTGCTGAAAAATCTGATACTTTTGAGAAGTTGGTTATAATGTTGAACCCCAGTAGAAACTCAATTTCCAGGACATTGGTTAAAGATATTATCGATGCACATCACGGTACATAGCATCTTGATATTTCCTGCAGTAATACCTATTGCAATATATAAACACTACATATGCTTTCGAATGGTTAACTTTTAACTGTTAACTTGCGTTAAATTTGATAAAATGTAACTCTTTAACGATTATTGAAGTTAACTTTTTAAGTAGCGGATTAATGATTAACGAACTTAATGTTTTGATTATCTGCGCCCACCTATGTATAAGGCATAATCATCTTTTCCAATAACATGCACCAAAATGTCCATCATACACAACCCAAAACCAATTGTAATCCTGTATTTCACACACATTTCTCACCTGACCTGGAAACCCTGGACCAAATCATTTGCTGTGGCTATGACTTTCTCAGATCTTCATCGTCAATGCATCACAGTCTCCCCAATATCTTTCTCAACATTCTGAATCATCTTCAACACACTATGCAATTGGAATAATATATTTTATCACAAATACCATACATCTAACACTCCTAAACCTCCTCTTTGTTTTTAATTGGTCATGATGCAAAACATGCATCTGGAGACACCCACACTTCTACCCCACCATTGGTCATGTCACCTGTAGCATAGCCTTCTGCATTTAATACCTTATCTGCCTCCATTGTACAAGTTTTTACATCAGTTTTACTATGAACCAGTTGCCTGTTGGGATAACATAGAATCTCGTTTTAGAATCTAAATCACCTGGTTGCAGCCCAGGCCAGTTTCCACAGCTCAAACATCCTAAATATCCCTCAGAGTACTAACTAAACCTTATCTTCATAGATACTATATAGATGGTAATTTGCCATCAACACATTCTGTACACCATTTAACTTCCTGGTCTCAATCTCAGATAATACTTACCTTGTTCCTCTTAACGTTAACACCCTCGTAAACCAATATCTGTCAAGCATAATTTATTCCTTAATGTCCATTTTTATTAATTTACATTTTGCCAATTTTGATGATAGTTGTTCACCACTTATACATTTGTCATTGTTACAAATAATTACACAGAAACAGGATTAATTAGAATTTGGTTCACAAATACCCTCCATCTGACTCTCCAAAAACACCTTATGGATCTTTTCCCTGTAATAGACCTCGCTGCAAAACCTGCAACATGCATTCTTCCACTACTACATTTTCCAACCCTGTCACAGGAGAAACCTTTCCCATCACTGCACATGCCACATGCTCCACTACGCACATCATATACCAGCTAACTTGTCACCATTGCACGAATTCTTATATAGACCTGACTACACAACAACTCTTGACCAGAATGAATGGCCACAGATAAACAGTTCACACCCACAGTTTATATCTTCCCATTCCAGAACATGCTAACTACCACAGCTCCAACTTCAATGACTGTTTCGCCGTGAGAGCAATCAGAGTTTCCCCCAAACTACCACCGCCTCAGAACTTCGCAGATGGGAACTTGCTTACCAAAATATCCTAGAGACCAGACATCCACCCAGCCTCAACCACAGATAAAATCCTTTCCTTGACGCATCACTCAGTATTAGTAGGATTAGTAGTAGCATTATTGTCATTTAACTAATTACCTTATTTTATTTTTCAAAATAAATCCTTCCATATTTATTTACTTAATTCCCCCTCTTTTTTGTATATTATTTTTTCTACCACCATCTGCAATTTACATATTTATACAATATCTCAGTCCCACCACCATATTGATAATCCACCTAGTAATGTAGCAACCTTTGGCATGTGCACACCTCCCGAGCCGCATGACTCAATTTCTCCATCATGAATAAGGTTTAATAACCGAAATATTGAGTATATTTGTGTGTTCATGATATATGTTCTTCTCTCGTTGCTGCCTTCAACTTTGGTGAGTGATGAGTTATTATCCCTTTCCTTGCAATTATATTGCCTAAAGCAGTTTCCTTTTTCCTTAGTTTAATTTTTCCATATACTTCCAAACATGTTGCAGATACTCATTTACTCCTGTTACCCTCTGGACCCTATACAGTAAAAACCTTATGAGCCATGATCTGCACTTCATTCCTCAACTAACATCCTACACTAACAATAACAAACAAAAGCCCTCTATTTGTCACACAATTATGTCTTTCTCTCAAGTCATCAGTCAGATCATTCTACATGGGTATGGCTTCCCACATTCATTTCATGAAATGTGCATGTTTTTTATCCAATATATTTCCCACAGCTACCCCTGCTACCAACCCTACACCTCCAGCTCCCACAAACACATGTTTCAAGATAGCCAAAACTTTGAAAAAAATATTGCAGATTCTTGTGCTTTTGCCACATTACCTCCACCATTGCTCATTTTATGTGATTCACATTGGCATGTGCATACTTACCAACTTTGCAGATATGATTACCCCAGTATGATTAAGCATTCTTCCAAAATATTGTGAATGGTGTTTTTCTTGTGTTACTGCAATCTCCCCGTCTCCAACGAGAGATGGGCGAACTTTGCAATTCATTTTTGTTTTCTTTTTGCTATAAGGCATTTTAGTTTTCATTTTTCATATAAACTACAGTTTTGTGGAGCACAAGCATCACAAGAGGTCTAAAATACCTTGGTCTTTTCGCTGTTCTTCCATTTTTCTGACCACTATTTGCAGCATACTGTTTCCTCCCACTATAAATAAATTTTTGTCAATGTCTTCATTTTTTTAATTTTTATTTTGGTAATGTAGGAGTAACACTTAAAATACTGTAATTTCTTACTAGGTCAAAAATTGTGAAGTAATCATTTGTACACTATTTGTTCTCAAATTTCCAATAACTGAGATGAATCAAACAGTTTTTCTTTTAGATATATTGAATGTCATGGAAATGTAAGTGTATTAATTGAATCTATGAGATGGAATTTCTGTTCCTCAATTTAATTATGATACTATTCACACGTGGTTCTTACTTAATCATTAGAGGTTACAATAGAAAGAAATGACAGTAGATTCCTCTCAATATCTGAAAGAAACTTCTTTTTTATTCATTATTGTCTAGAGCTAGCTGTAATTACTATTTTATATTACATAATTGCTTCCAATAAAGGTTCATGTAAAGTGAATTAAAGGCCAAATGCTAACAAATTTTGAGGGAATTAATTTCAGACCATTTGACAGACAAAAATATATGTTGAAAGTAAATACAATCAGGCAGAATTTAAATGAATATAATTATAATTTCAGTGATAATCATTGCCATTCAAGCATTGGAGAAAGCAAATAGATTTTCATCAAATGATGTGTGTTTCATTTTGAAATGTAGTTAAGTTTTAGTGCATTTATAAAATAAAAACAGATATCACTTGCATTATCTTACTAAACCTCTTTCATCAAGAGTTCATGTTTTCAAAAATCTCTGCAAAAATGCTTTTTATTTTAAATGGAAATATGTTTTCTTAGGTGTATTTCCATTTATAATTATTGTGATTGAAATTTTCGGTAGCAATATGATGTTGAACATCCATGAAAAACATCCGTGAAAAATAGTGATAATCTTCAGGACCGCAATTTAATTTAAAAGGAAATAATTTTAAATTTTTGTTTGGCCATCAAAATTTCTATTTAACAGTTCTATCAACTGCTAAGATGCAGTTAATATTTAATTTTCATTTATGTATATGAAAAAGAAATTTTATTGAAATTATTATGAAATGACATAATCTGCTACTTTTATTCAGGTTTATGTCCTTGTTAAAAATACATCACAGTTCAATTTTCCTTCTACACTGAAATAATAAAAAGGGTGTTCGGAAGATAAATTTTACATTCAGAGATAACTGCTCAACAAAGCAAATGTTAGGGAATAAGAAAATTAAGAAAAAGAGAAGAGCTACAATTATATATAGCAAATTTACTGAAGCTCCAAGAAACTTGCAAGTTAAGAACGAACCAATAATTGATGGTATTCATTCAGAATTAAAGAAAAATAGTGGAGAAAATTTAAAAGAATAATCTTATCATCAGAATTTTAATTGGTAGCAGAGTTTTTATAGTACACGTTAGACCCAATTCATAAGAAAAGAAGAAACAGAACATAAGAAAATTTCCACACTTGAAACTTACTGACTAATGAAACAAAATGACTAACTGTTCATTCAGAGAATAATGAAAAGTGGGATAGAATATGTGCTGATAGAAGTTATCCTAAATTTCGTAGAAGAATAACAAAAACCCAGAAAACAATATTTATGTTGCTACCATTAATTCAAAGAATAATATAAAGAGGGAAAACAAAATTTTTATGATTTTTCAGTATAGGAAAAATATTGGATAATTTTGCATTGATGAAAATGTTTGATACTTTAATAATCTGGTATTAAACTTAGAGGTAAAATTTTACAGTTATATAGATACAAACAGCAGTGATAAGATTTGGAGTAATACAGGTGAAACAAGAAAATATGACAAAATGTTAGAAAGGGATAGGCCTACAATCTTTCTACTGATTTATTCATCCTGTATGTGCAGGAAACTTTTAATACTTAATGAGAAAGTATTGGTACAAAGGGAAATAATAATTCTATTGAAAGTTGCTGAATACATAGCTGTCTTATAAGAAGAATAGGGATATATACCAGTAGGAGGTCTAAGTATAAATTAA
>JARYHS010011687.1:0-24987 GCA_031002005.1 Vandiemenella viatica
TCCTCCATGGTAACTGTTTTCAGGGCACCTGGGCGTAGCTCACAAAAAACCGATGTGCGACCATGTTGAAACTCGTTAAACCAATTTTTGACAGTCGCTATCAAAGGAGAAGAGTCACCGTACACAGCACCCAATCACTCTTTGATTTCGCTGTGCGATTTTCCTTCCAAAAACAAGACTCGAATCACCGGCCGATATTGCTCTTTTTCCATTTTTCTAAAATCCGCAGACACACCCACTTTCACACGCGATCAAAACAAAACTATGAGTCCGACTTGGCTGAAATTTAACAATAGCCATCTAAGATAATGTACTACACGATAATAAAATTCTCTGGCGACAGTGGCACCATCGGGAAGAGAGGCTAAGCACTTATTGGACCTACCTCGTATCATCCCTATTAGTTATTATAATGAATGAATTTCCAGAAATATAAATTAATTGCTGCCTTTTTAAACAGTTTCAATAACAATAAAAGATAAACCTAAACCATTTTAGCGACTGTGAATAATGTTGTCACCTTTCGTTTCCATACCCCAAAAACATATAGCATTTAATCAGTCATTTTTAGTTACCAAATTCCAAGGAGACTTTCATAGAGTAAAATGAGCTCTGAAGTAAAAATTCCTTTGGTCTGGATTTAAAGTTATTAGGTTTTCCTGTGGTAGGATATTTAATAAAGAAGCTCTACTGAATGTCATCCCTTCATGTACATTCTTTGTGAATGTTATTTTCCACTACGAAAGATAGTTGGGAGTGTACGTATTGTGCTGGCAATGTATTTACACATATTTCTAAACATGTTTCTTCATAATTTCTATGGATTGGTCCAACTTAAATACTTTTTGTGTTCGTGAAGATTTTACCCAGAAGGAGACACCTTAAGGGGACAAAGTCGCGAACAGGCTCAAGAAAATCGATTTTTTATTTTTAGACTTGTTCAATGATCCAATTATTTAGCTACAAAATGCCGTTTGTTTCATGCAAATTGACCATTAGATTCGGAGTTATTAATTTTTTCGTGATGCGTGGTAATAGTGTGTCTGTATTGTAATGTACATTAGTTTCTCGTATGTAAAACTTTTAATACAATTTTTTCTCAAAACTACATTTCTTGATCTTCTGGTACACTTTTCTCAAAAACTAAGACTGATAAAGACATCAAACTTTCAGCATCTCTTGTTAATAAAACGATGATTAATCAAATAAACCTGTCATAACAACAAGAACAAACTTACAAGCTCCATGGTATTTATTAAAAGTTATAATTTTTTGTCTTTTATAACAAAAAATCATTACTCATAAACTATATAAAATATAGTAACAAATCTTTATGTGATTTGCAGATGATGTTTTATCTGTATACTGCGAAAGTTTCAGGGCCGTATCTCCATTAGTTTCTTCAGAAAGTGTACCTGAAGTTTGCTTGTTTTAACAGTGATTTCTTATGGGAGGTCCTTCACGACTGTGTCCCCTTAAGTGAGCAGGGCACGAAAATATGCAAAATACACCAACTTCAGTGTTTCAGCTATTTGTAACATTATCACTATAACCCTAATCATTTTGTTGTTATTATTATTAATATTGAATTATGAAACTATGAAAAAGGAAGCAGTTTTAGGCAATATAAATGACAAGGAAAGGGAAAATAACTAATCACTCACCAAAGTTGAAGGCTGCGATGAGAGAAAAATATATACGACGTACACTAAAATACACAATAATTGTATTAATGTTTGTAACTTGATTTGCAATATAGTTGGGTTTGCAGGCCGTAGTTTGTTTAGTAACCAGTGTAGCATAATGTTATTTAAGTTGTGTAACAATCTTCGACACTGGGCAGCACAGCAATGTGACAGTGATTGTTGGTTGGGCACCTGCATTGTAGCAGAGCAGGACACAGGCAGTCTGTGTGTTGTGTTGCTTGGAGGAAGTTTTATGCCATCAGCAGAGCCTCTTCATACACAAGCTAAAATAACTAGTTAAATGTATTGCAAACTTGTGTCAATGTACCATAAGTGTCTTAGAAGTTGTGTCGATGAATGTTATTAATTAAATTCAATAATATTTCTACAAGAACAATGAGTTTTTCATTTCCAGACTATGTCCCCCAATTTGCTTATCCAAACTAACAGTTTTTATGGGCTGAAAGAAGAGAATTTGGGCTGATCTCCTTTCAATAACATGCAATCATCCAATGTCAGAATAGTTTACATATGGCTACTTCAGAATAAGGCCTCATTTGGGTGAATCTGACAGGATAAGCACACTAATTCTAGCTATCATCCACAATTAAAATGTTCTTAAGAAGTTGCTGACTATGCTGCTTCTAGTTCAGCTTATTTTCTACACGTACATCCAGGACCCTTACAGCTTTAAACCTCATTGATGTCATTAGAAGTGAGGGTGAAACTGCTTTCATTGATTGCTTTTTCTTCAGACATCACATTATAGCTGTCCTTCATTTTATTATTTATAATAAATTGAAGTAAAAGTCTCTTTTCTATGTTAAGTATTAAATTTTTATACTGAACCATATGTTAATTTCATCATGGTATAATTTACAGAGTTTTCAAGATTTTGTACTGATAAATCTTTTAGAGATATGCTAGTATCATCTGCAAAAAGTGCCATATTTTTACCATCATCTAGTATTCATGGGAGTTCATTCATGTAAATAAGGAATAGAGGACCAAGAATTAACGTCTGAAAGACACCATGTGTAACTATTCCTAATTCTGGGTTTACCACCTATCCTGTGTTTACAGCATTCATGAATACACACTGGCTTATATTACCAAGATATGATTTAAAACAAAGTCCTAGCCCAACACTAACACCACAGTGTTCGATTTATCTAGGAAAATCTTGTGATCAACATAATAAAAGGGTGTAGCTAGATCACAGAAGATTCCAAGGAAATTTAATTTGTTATGCACGGCTTCCAATATGTTGTCTACAAAACAAAAAACACCTCAATTAAAAACCAAACCATACTTTGAGTGGATCATTATTACTCAGATGTACATAAAACCTTCAGGATATCGCATTTTCAAAGATCTTAGACTGACAGAAGTGATATGGGTTTATATTTCTCGGTCATTCATGTATCTCCGTTCTTATAAAGTGGGGGTCTATATCACTCAACAAAGTGTTCCCAAAAGTTTTTCAGTTGCCAGCATCCTGCATCAAATATAGATGGCCAAGATTTTATTAAAATAACCCAGAATTAAAAACAGAGGAAACACCTATTCTTCTCTAACAGAACTTATAAGAAATCTTGCGTACTGTTGTATGGCATTATACGTGAAATTCTAGCTATCAGTCAGCATGAGAAAATGGCCCCTGGCACATAAACATAGTAATATTTAACTAATTTTAGAATGTTAACAGAGTAAGAGAAAAATCTATAAGAAAACAGTAATAAATAAGAACATAGAAAAAGTAAACCTATCATATACCAAAGCAGAGCCCCTCAGTTTAGGTAAATGACTTTTAATCTACAGTTTCTGTGACTGGAGCAGCAATTTTATGAAATAATTTTATGCTCATGTTAAGTCCACATACAAAATATTTTGATCATCATGGAGTTATTTGTCTAGATAAATAAAAGTTATTCTGAAAATATATATATAAATTAAATGTTGCTTTGAACCCTTAACTCCAAAAGAATGATCGAACTCATAAAAAAGTTTACAAGCAGTGTATTTTCTTAAGCATGCAAAAGACTAGCAGCGCTCAAATGAAAAAGATAGTGATGAATAATATAGACACTAAAATTTACTCCAGCTGCCAAAAAAGTCAGATCTTTTTTTCCCCAATATAATAGTGACCAAAATTGCTCGTGAAATGAAATCATGGGACTTACCTGTGCCAATTTGGTGCACAAAAATAAAATGCACCGAGTACAAAACTTTTAAGAAACATAAAAAAAATACAATCTACAAGGCAATACTATTTAGAATTTTTATATGTATTGTAAAATATTACTGTATTTTGAAAACTTACTCCTTTGTTTCACTCCAGTATCAACTGGTGTTGGCGACTCTGCAGTTTCCCTACAACCAAAGAAAATTCCCAGTTAAATACAGAAAAGATTCTTAAAAAAAAAAAAGTGAAAGCATTTGCTTGGGAAAATTTCTGTAGAAAACACTCTGTAGCTATGCCAAGGATCTACACTGGAAGACAGACGGTACACAAAGAGAGTGGCATGTATGTTGGTACATTAGGTGATAAGGCCTGGGTGAACGTTGGACAAAGAATTAGAATTAGGATTAGAGAAAAGAAGACCAGACCATAAACTAGAACTTGAGGTCGGGAGTGTGAGAAAGATCTAGGCATGGCTGTCGTGGACTGGAGTAAGTTATGAAGGGAGATTCTGAACAATATACTTCAAACAGAACAAGAATTTGAAGTGAAAATGCAGATAAAACATAAGTAAGCTATACAGGGAAATCGCCACTTGGATGTAAACTAAACCGCAATTAATAATGATAACAATTTTACAAGCAATGAAAAATGATGGTGAGATTAGCAAAACCATGTAAAATAATTTCATCAATACTATTGACAGCTAATACATCTATTACTTTCAATTTGTGATGCCTATCAACAGCATCACAAGAAAGTAGTATTTTATCTCATATCATACAAGCACTGGAACTTATAACATCAGCTGGCAAAATCAGTTGTTTGATCATCTATGTTACGGTTTATTGGGTATTTTTGTGTTTGTGAAACAATGACTCACAAATGAGGGAGCATTTGAGTGTTCACCCGTAAACAGATCAGAATGGTACACACACAGGAGATAGCAGGATCTTTGGCTGCAGTGTGTTGTCAATGGTCTGCAAACATTCGTGCTAAATGTTCTAATGTTATTCTGTTTGTGAAACAGTCTCAACAACTTAATATGGTAGAGGTAAGACCTTGCTCTAGGGAAATTTACAAAGGAAAATTTCAACCCCATCAGTCAGAATATTCAATTTGTGTGTCCGATTCTTTTGTCTATTGCATTCCTTCCTATTACTCCCAATAAAACAGGTTCTATGAAGGTGGAACCCATGAAAGGGCACATTATCACCTCTGCTCCTGATTCCAGTTATAATAGGGTGATATTTAACTTGTACTTTACAATATGGTGGATACACAGCTTAACAGGAACCTTGAACTTGCCAGAATGTGTCTGAAACAAATATGAAATTTTGGCTAACATCCCATCCATACTATCAGATCACAGATTTTGTGAACCGTATGTGAACCAAGTAGCATTTGGAATCTCAGCTTTGATGAGTACGTTAATAACAGTATTTTGAACAAGTAAAACATAATTAAGGTCCAAAAAGTGGAAATGGAAATAAGAGATATAAGAATAATATCAGTGCTCTTACCACCCTGTGGAACCTACAATATCTTCACCAAATCAAAATTTAGAAACTATTAAATCTTTTCAATGATCACTATCATTCACAATGCATCTGTTGTGGTGTGCATAGAGCATTGACTTCTGAAGGTCCATCATCAACAGAATTGGTTTATTTTATATTTCACTAAATCTAATAACTTGGGTGATACAGGCCATCCCTCCTACTGAAGAAGGCCTCTGCTCCAAAATTTTATTGATTTGTGCATTTGTTTGGTTTCTTTTAACTCCTATATTTCCTGCTATCGTGGGTGTTGGCCTTTCTCACCGCACTTAACATTATTATTTTGCAAACTACACCTTCCCTCCTATGTAACAATTTAGGTGCTTAGTGTCTAAGTAAATAATAGAGAGCTGCAGATGATAAACTAACAAAGCTCAAAGCTAATATAATATACAGTGTAAAAGATTTCATAAACTGATCATTTACTTGCCTTTCTTCTGACTTTGAATCTGCAGGTTTGCTAGATTCCTCAAGTTCAACAAGAGCCAAGAAATTAAATGCGAACTTTCCAACAGTTTCGCGGGGGTCAAGACAAGGGAAATACCAATCAACTTCTCCATCATCTTCAGCAATGTACAGGCCATAGTAGGCAACACTATCCCTACAAAAAATATAGAAACAGGAAGAATAAATATACTTAAATTAAACACTTAAATACATCTATTGCTTGGAAGTAGCAATTACTTGTAATCATACACTGGCTTTAACAATGAAGTAATTTCAATCTTGCTTACATGAGATATTATTTTAGTCAACCCATCGTTTATAAATAACAATGTCAGTAATCTCATGTAAATTTATGTCATATTGACATAACAGAATTTTAAATACAACTTCTTAAAATAAATTTTACACAACCAGTTTAAAATAACGGTAAAAACTTAGCATCTTAACTGTAGAAAAAAACTGAAAAACTAAATATCCTGATTTAACATTGCCTGAACACAGGATAACTCTGTTTTCTTTATGTGCATTTGTGAATAGTACATTGCGTTTAAACTTTCTTACTGAGTTAAGAAACTGTTCAGAGAGACAATGGAAAATAACACCATTGTTATTGGAGTATAGAAATTATTTATAGCAATATCATGCTCAGTGATTATAGCAGTGTAATCTGGTATATGTTTACAATTTCTTTCCAGACCAGCAAGGGGAAAATATATAGGTTCCCAACATTGTCCCAAAAATAATAAAACAATTCCTTTTTTCTTTTAAGAACAGTGTTCACCTCCCAAAATGCACAATCACCACTATTGCTAATATAATCAAAAAAGATTTTATGTAATTTCACCTGGAAAGAACTACATCCACCCAATAACAATTATACAGGCACCAAGAGTACTATGTGAAGGAGACAGAATTTGTATTGTTTTTTTTTGGGGGGGGGGAGGAAGTGTTCAGGCCATGTTGACAATTAGCAACCTGCACTTGTAAATTAGCAAAATGTGCCAAACAGCATGAGATATTGCCTCTGCTATGATACAAGCAAGGTTTGACAGTAAAATTGCACTCTACTCATTGCATTTATCCTAGACAATCATCAGCCCCCCATGCTAACAGCTATAGGCCCCTTTAGACAATCCATCCTAGTCTCACTGAGTTGAGACAACGCCTCTTTGGCCCTGAAATCAGGTCATCTAAAGTGAACTTCAGGTCACTTTTTTTTCTTTTTTTTGGGGGGGGGGGAGACCAGACAGTGAGATTGGGTGGAAATGCCATTCAATGTAGGGTGAGAAGGTGGCAGTAAGTTGGGTTCCCACCGCTTTGCCCTGAAAACTGGACATGTACAGCCTCACCTGGTTGTATTCACACTGCCTGGTCCCCCTTTTTCTTTTTCTGTTGTGTCAAACAGTGTTATTACTTTGATATGGATGCATTTTATGAGGAAGAAAAAGAAGTATTGATGGAGTTGCTGCAGCTGTACAAGACCTATGAAGTTTTACGGGACACCTCACATGCCCCCTTTCATAACAAAGACGCAAGAAATCAGGCATTTCATTCTTTATTAGAAGTATACTGACTCCTAAAAACAACAGCAACCAGATAGCTGCACAAGTTTCTGGGACCATAGTTGACATCATTGATGGTGATATGTAGCAGCAGTATACCAAAAATCTTCGTATGTCTTTTTTTTTTAATTTACGGCTTTATGCCTCGTCAATGTTGAGGTAATTAAGAGGCGCGTGGGACTGGGGACAAGGAATGGGGAGGAATTCAGCCATGGTCTATTTAAAAGAAGCATCTCGGCTGGAGTGATTTGGGGAACCCATGGAAATCTGGATGCCCGGACGGGGATTTGAACCGGTGTCTTCCCGTCTTCATATGTCCTTCCAGTAGAAAAAAAAAAAAAAAAAAAAAAAAAAAAAAGAAGAAGAAGAAGAAGAAAAACTGAGGTGTGATGGTCAATCTTTCCTCCATGGTCATTGCTCCTCGCATCACAGTACTTTTCTTTTCTATGAAAGGCTTTACTAAATCCAATAATATTGCAAAAACTTCAGGTGTCATCTGCAAGAAATTCCGGAAATCTTCACCATCTAACACATCAAAGGGTCTAATGTGACTGAACAATTGCATTTGTAAAATAACTGCTTGGTCCACGTCTTTATCCTTTTCCTAGGCTTTTCGCACAGTGTCAGTCAGGGACACCGAGAATTTGTGGGTTTGGCAGATATGTGGCCATACTTATTTAATTTAAGTATTAAATATGAGGGCGATCCGATAAGTACTTAGCCTACAAAATAAAAATGATATGAACCACGTGATCTTTTGAGATGTCTACTGTCCCAGCAATCTCGCGCACCTTTAATCGGCGGTCTGCCAATAAGAGATAGTGGATTTTTGTCACGTTATCCTCCATGCTAACCATTTTCGGGACACCTGGGTGTGGCTCATCAAAAACCGACGTGCGACCACGTTGAAACTTGTTAAACCAATTTTTGACAGTCGCCATCAAAGGAGAAGAGTCACCGTACATAGCATCCAAACGCTCTTTGATTTCGCTGCGCGATTTTCCTTCCAAAACAAGACTCAAATCACCGACCGATATTGCTCTTTTTCCATTTTTCTAAAATCCGTGGACACACCCATTTTAGCACGCGATCAAAACAAAACTATCAGTCCGACTTGGCTGAAATTTTAACAACAGCCGTCTAAGATAATGTACTACATGATAATAAATTTCTCTGGTGACAGTGGCGACATCGGGAAGGGAGGCTAAGTACTTATCGGACCTACCCCGTATTAGAACATTAACAAAATTTGTAAATAATTCAATTACTATTAAATGGAACGTACAAATTTCAGAGCAAGACAAATATACACATGGTGGCAGGCTGCTAGTGCGGTACTAACCAGACTGGGCTGGCCAACAGGTCATCTAAATACAACACACTGTTGACGGGAGGAAAGTGAGATCAGGAACGGGACCAGGAGCAGGTGATCAGGAATTGGTCATCTAAAGGCCCCTTATGTTGGAAGATACGAGGGTAGGTCCGAAGTTTCCGGCCTTAGTAGGAAGGGACATTCAAATAAATGAAATATGTATATTACTTTTCAACACAACTTCCCTTTATTGTAAAACATTTTTTAAAATGTGGAATTAACATATTTATTCTGTCAGAAAAATATTTCTTATCTTTCCTGTCAAAAATTTTAATTACAGATGCCTGGACGTCTTCATTGTTGCAAAACTTGCGTTCACGAAGGTCAGACTTCAGTTTAACAAAAAATATTCATTCAGGTCCAAATCCGGACTGTATGGTGGATGAGGGAGTTCGGAGAATTTGCATTCTTTAACCCTTTCCTCCCTGACGGTACAAATAAGTACCATTGTATTTACCACCATGTAATTTGACAATACCAGTGTCCACAGCATTGTTAAGCCTGTTGATCTATTGTTGTATGATTAGGTCAGACAATGATAACATTTGTTTTAAATTCTGCGTGAAATTGCCGAGAAATGAATTTTCCAAGTTGGGGCTTGACAGAATACTGACAAGAGTAACAAGTGCTACATTACAATGCACTTTTAGATGAGAATTTACTTGGTAAGTGCCAATTTCTGTTATTACTTTTTTAGTTTGAACTTTTTACCATGTATATTTAACCTATAAAATATGTTTTTCTAGTTTCTTTAATACATAATTGAGGAAAACCGATGAGGACATATAACTACCGTCAGGGACTTCTGGTTAGTTTTATACAAATCATTGGTCAATAGATTTAGTAAGTATACAATTGGTTTTATCATTGTTTTAGATATTTTCAAATTGATATTTTGAAGAAATACGCTCTGATTGAAGCTCTTCTCTTAGAAGTTTATAATTTATCAAGGCAAAAATGAAGAAATAGCTGGAAAGTTCTCAGATTACTCATTAGGTCAATGAGTGGTCTTGGAATTGACTGAAAAAAAAATGGAGCAATGTTATCTATTTTGATAATTATTTTTCATTTGTTTCATTATTAAAAACTGAAACAACTTTTGTTTGTGGGAGAATCAGGCCGAACTGCAAGGGACTTTCTAACAATTGGCAAACTAAAAAGAGGAGATTGTGGCCATAAATTTTCAAACCTAGATATTGGCTAGTGGAAATGGAAGGATAAAAAGGTCATACATTTAGTATCAAATTTTCATGGCAGCGGGGAAACTCCACTATACTGGTTGGGATCTGTGGCAACTTCAACGAACGGGCCCTCTCTCATGTTGGATTGGTAACCTGGGTGGATCTTGAGCCAGAGGGTCCCGTGGCATTTTGCTCATCCTGCCACCCTGTTGTTACACCACTGGTTATATACAAAGAAAAAGATGGATTGAAGTCGGCAGTTTCATGGCCAGGAGTCGTCAAGGACTACAATACATTCATGTGTGGGGTTGATACTGTTGATCAGCTGATGGCTTTGTGCAATGCCGACAGAAAATTACCGAAATCATGGAACAGATTGTTTTGGGGAATTCTGGATATTGTATTTGTCAATGCCTATAACATAAATAGTCTAATATTTGAGAAAATGTCTGTAAATATTTCAGAAGATCAGTTTCACAGGTTATGATGGCTATGAAGGATATCGGTAAGAAGGATAGGTCATCAACAGATATTTCACCAAGCCCTCATCCGAGCAAAAAGAATTGGTCTGTTGAGCAAATGCAAGCACTTTATACCAATATGAACATAATTGATTTCAATTGCTATTTCTGTACATCCTGTGATACACAAAGTCCCTGACAGTACTTAGTAATTAGCACTTAAGAGTTAAAAAAAAAAAAAATATTTCTGTTTAATTTAATTTCAAGTACCTTTACACAAATATTTGAAATTATAAATTTCCCTTCATTTCCTATAGCTGGTAGGAAAGGGTTAATAATGGCCTTCACATTCATGGCAGTGTGGACAGGTGCATTGTCACGCAGGAGCCTCACGACTCTAGAAAGATTACCGCTCCTTTTTTGTTTTATGGGGTCTCGCAGTTTCATGATCAAGTTGCCACAGTATACTGCATTTACTGAAGTATTTCTTTCCTTGAAATCAAGCCATAAAATTCCTTCATTATCCCAAAAAGTAGCTGCCATGATCTTCTTCGTCGACAGGCGCACTTTCGAATTTCTTTGGCGAGATTCCCCCACCTGGCGATATTCCATTGATTCTCTTTTTGACAAAGGATCATAGTACAGGACCATAATGTCATCATCAGTGACAACTGAATTCAGAAATGAATGTTTATCCTCTTCCCACAGCTTCAACATCTCTCGAGCACAGGTCACTCGTTCTGTTTTCTGCACTGCAGACAGAATTTTGAGAATCCAATGTGCACTGACCATGTTCATACCCAAATGTTCATGGAGAATTCGAAGGACAGTGATTTTCAACAAGGCCAGTCTCGCTGCAATTTCTTTTGCCTTCAGTCTTCTGTCTTCCAGCACTTCCTCCTGCACACTTAAGATGTTTTCATCAGTGATCGCTGTCGACAGGCGTCCAGAGCGTGGGTCATCTTCCAGTGATTCTCTGCCAAATTTAAAAAGTTTGGACCAGTATTTCACCGTAGAATATGCAGGAGAAGCATCTCCGTACACATTTTGCAGGTGTACATGGATATCAGATGGCGTACAGCCTTCTTTAGTCAAAATTTTTATCACCGCACGATACTCCACACTTGACATGGTGCATACATGTTACGTTTGGTCCTCTCTCTCTGGCGTGCGGGAACTTGAGGAGAAGAACGCAAATATGGGCGCTAGTGTCTCAAACCTTCACCTTCGAAGCGCGGCAATTCAAACTTGTGTACCCATCCACTAAGCAGGTCAGGCCAGGAACTTTTGGACCTACCCTCGTTATTACTCGGGAAACAAGAAGACTATCAATGTACAAGAGACACTGTGAGCCCAAATATCTATGCCATTGGACCTTATCACTAAGCAGATTCTACACCTTTGAAGATTTTGCAGAACATTGATGTCATTAGGAACTCTCAGACAGATTTTTTTTTTTTTTTTAACTTTCATCAGTCTCTCAACTAGTTTGATACAATCCTCCATCCCTTCCTATCTTACGCTAGCCTTTTCATCTCAACATACCCCTTACAACCCAAGTCCTCAATTATCTACTTCATATATTTTCATCTCTGTCTTCCTCTGCAGTTCTTACCTTCGACTGTTCCCTCCACTAACAAATTAACCAATCCTGCATGTCTTAAAATTATTATTATTATTACTTTGCGATTCACTAAATGTGTGTGGCGGAGGGTGCATGGCACCTATCAAAAAGGGTGATGAAAAGCAGGAGGCGCCCATGGGCTATTGTGAGGAACCATCCCAGCATTCACCTGGAGTGATCCGGGAAAACCATGGAAAACCCAGATCAGGATGGTCGGAGTGCTTTTTCGAAAGCTCCTGTTGGATTTTAAGTTTTCTCACCTGGTAAATCCTTTCTACTCCATTCCCTAATCGCTCGTGGGAAAAATGAGTACAGAAATGTATCGGTTCTGGCCCTGATTTCTCTTATCTTACCTTCGCGGTCACTCCGAGATATGAATGTTGCTGGTAGCAATATTTGCTGGATGTCATTCCGAAATACGTCAGTCGTCAATTTTTCAATTAGCTTCCGTCGAGAGCACCGCCTTCGGTGTTCCAGGTCTTCCCAACCTAACTCCTTCAACATCGCACTTACGCTTTCCCTCCAACTATATATACCTGTCACGAATCGGGCGGCTCTTCTTTGGACCTTCTCTAATGCCTCCATTAACCCCTTTTGATGGGGACCCCATACAGAACAACAATATTCTAAGTGAGGTCGTACTAGTGACTTGTATACAATCGACTTAACTTCCGGAGTGCATTGTTTTAAATTACGACTTATAAATCGAAGCATACGATTTGCTTTCCCAATTACATTCTCGATATGCTCATTCCACAACAAATTATTTTGAATTGTTACCCCTAGGTATTTAGCGGAATCTCACCGTTCTAAGGACAGAACCATTAATTGTATCTACATAGTTAATTGGTGTCACCTTTTTACTTACACGCGTGACTTGGAACTTTTTAGCGTTTAACTCCAACTGCCAATCTTTACACCATGCAATTATTTTCATAATATCGTCTTGTAACAAAGCGCAGTCATCCTGGGTTTTGATTTCACGATAAATAATAGCATCATCGGCAAATAATCTTTTCATCCCCCCTATTATGTCTCATAAATCATAAAATATGACCAACCATCCTGTCTCTTCTTTCTGAAAGACTCTTCCACAAACTTCTTTCCTCACCCATTATTTCCAAAACTCGTTCGTTTCGTACTTTATCCAACCCCTTAATTTTTTGCATCCTACTATAGCACCACATTTCAAATGCTTCTAATTTTTTTCTGTCTGGTATTCCTAAAGTCCATGCTTCGCATAAATTGCTTGGCATAAATTGCAGTGCTCCACACGTAGAGTTTTAAAAAGTTCTTTCTGAGTCATAGCTCAATATTTAAAACCAAAAGATTTCTCTTTTTCATGAAGGCTCTTTTCACTACTGCTGTTCTGCTTTTAACATCATTCCTGCTCCAACCATCAGTTGTAATTTTACTTCCTAAATAGTAAAATTCAGTAATTTCTGCTATCGTATCTGACCCTATTTTTATATTTAATTTACTAGTGTTTGTATCATTTCTGTTACATTTCATCACTTTTGTCTTGCTTTGATTTATATTTATTCCAAACTCTTCCTTGAGTATTTTCTTCATGATATTTAACAACTTCTCAATATCCTCAACCTGTTCTGCTAACAAGACAATGTCATCAGCAAATTGTAGAATACTGATATTTTTCTCCTTGAACATTTATGCCACTTCAAACTTTTCTTTCACTTTCATTATTACTTCTTCTACATCCAAGTTGAATATTAATGGAGATAGCCTACAACCTTGTCTCACATTCTTTTTAACTGATGCAAGCACACTTCTAATGATTACCTACTTTTATGATAGCTACTTGGTTCTTATAAAGATTATAACTTCTATCTCGATATTTTAGACCTGATTTCTTTTAAATTTTGAACATCTTGTCCCACCTAACATTATCAAAAGCTTTTTCCAAATCAACAAACGCCATCAAAGTTTCTTGATCCATGCTTCAAGTATTAATCTTAATGCCAGAATTGCTTCTCTTGTACCATTGTTTTCTCTAAACCCAAACTGATCTTCATCTACTATCCCTTCTACAACATTTTCCTTTGCCTCAGACAGAATTCAATGTTTAATTCAGTACACATCTTTTACAAGCCTTGGAAACGAATATCTGATTATCAAAACAGAGTCCAAATTCAGTGATGCGTTCCTGGACATATGATAAATCTTTAATTCTTGTTGTTGGAGTATGAAATCTTTTTCAATCTGCACACTGCTGAAGCATTAGATGTCCTCTTGCATACATACCCTGTCCATATATATATTTGGCATGCAGCTACAGCTAATATTGGATAGATTTTGTTCTTGGCGTAACTTCCAAGTGCTCAAAACACTGATTCTTTCCTCCCCTCCCATAGATAAAATGCCGAATAATTCAATAGGAAATTAATGAATGTTTCAAAGGAGATATAAGGTGTTCACCAAGACCTGCTACCATTACAATGAAACAAAGTCTCAGTTCTTAAACAATGAAACATAACTCAAAAACTATACAAGATAGAGACCATTCAGCGACAATTTCACTGGCAATATGGAAGAGAGCCTCCATTAAAAGCTTCCATAATTAGATGGGGAACAAAAATTTCTACAGACTGGTACTACAACAGACTTGTCATGAAGTGGATGACCAGGTGGTCACTTAAGAAATTGTTAATGTGCAAATTGCATTTCAATGCAGCCCTCAGAAATCAGATTGTCACACTTCACAGCAACTGCAAGTTCTGAAATCAACAATTCATAATGTCCTCCATAAGCAGCTACATCTTCAGACCTATAAATTCCAATTTCACAAGTTTTGCAGGCTAATGTTCTTCATGTACATGCTGTATTTACTGTGTTTGTGCTGGACTCAGTTGAAGACAACAGAGGGCAATTTTTATCTGATGAAGCTACCTATTTTGTGTTCAGACAGGTTAACTGCCATAATGTTCACATATGGGGAGCTGAAAATCCACACATCACATGTTCGTGGCAGCCCCAAAGTCAACATTTGATGTGCCCTTATGCACAATAGAGTAAAAGTTCCTTTTTTTTTTTGCTGGGAAGATGATTACAGGGCCAATATACTGCAGCATGATTCATGAGTACCTACTCCCCCAAATGTTGGACCTGCAGGCAAACATAATGCTCCAACAAGGTGATGCACACAATCAATTGTTTGTGATTTAAGGGACCTTTTGAATAAACATTTTCCTGTATTTGCCTTGATGGACCAATTGCCTGGCCACCACGTTCCTCTGATACTAACCCCTTGGATTTTTTTGATGTTGCTCTGCTGCAGTGTGTGTGATTGGGGCTGGAATATTGGCTTGACATCCTGAGGGCAACCAGAGAAGCAAAAGTGAAGAGAATGTAAAGAAATGTAGAACATGATGGACAAAAAACACATGTATATATCTCAAATAGATTATGAGATATGTTTCATTGTATAATGAAGGAAAATCGTACAAGATGGAAGGGGGAAAAATAAACATAAAAAATAAAAATAAAAAATGTTAACTGATCATAATTTATGTTATAACTTCCATGTGCAAAACATAGCACCAAAACCATATAATGCAACTAGTAAATTTACCAGGAAAAAGTGCTGAAGATACTTCTATGAATTAAGTGATGTGTGTTCAGTAAACAAATAAACGAACTAAAAAATTCAATTGCATTGGCAGTAACCATTTATCATACATTTATAATTATAGTCTGCAACTAAGGAAAGTGCTCCACAAGATCCAGTTAAGTTTTTTTATAATTATCAACCCACCGCTTTTTGAACAAATCTCGTATGTCACTCTAATTTTATTTCAACCCCTATTAAGTGACTTTTCAGTCTTGCTGATACATACAGAGAATTACCATAATAATTTTACTATTATCACTGCCAGTAACTTTTTTTAACACAAGGCAATGTTTATACTGACAAAATATTAATGAATAACACTATAAATAGCACTACTGCATAAATCTCAAATTTAGGCCACATACTTGAGTTTGCTGAGTCCATATTCTTGAGTGAATTTCCAGCATATTAATCCAATTAAGTCCTGGACTTTTGCTGCTGCTATTACAACAACTTGCATTGGGTAATTTCTCTGGTCTTCTGGTAACATGGTTAGGAATATGTTATACATTCTGGTTGATATGCCAACATGAGCCTAAGTAAGGAAAAATACAGATAATTAAAAACTAGATCATTTGTAGCAGTGTAAAAGTACAAGTATCACTACGAATGTTTTGAGATGGAGCTAACTTAATTTATATAAAATTCAGTGCATTTTTTCCCCCTCGAAATACTTACTATCTCATTATACACACTTCCACATTCTTAGAAATAAGTTTTGAAAGTACTTCTTCCTCCCCACTTTTCTTAAATGGTTGAAAGCTCGCTTTCATAGGTAACAACTGCTTCTTCAGCAATGGGAAACCGCTTCCTATACACACGATTTTTTTGTTTTCCCCCACTGGAAATAGTAAAAATTGTGTGAAAGCAGGAAAGTAATCAGGATAAGTCACCATTTTGCCCACAGTGAATTATGGGAACAGGATGGTGATGTTGGCTCTGTTCACACTGTTGCAGCAGAGGATTTCTCACAGCCATGTCCTTGACAGTCATTCTCGAAGTGTCTGGAAAATTTTGGAAAGTCAAACGTTGGTGTACCACTGAATAGTGATATACGCCTCATCGACGTCAAGGTCATTAGAGGCAGGATAAGATTGGGGACAAGGAATGGGAAGGAATTAGGCCATGGCCTTTTGAAGGAAGCATTCCAGCATTTGCCTCGAGTGATTTTTGGGAAACCATGGAAAACCCAAATCTGGATGCCCAGACGGGGATTCGAACCAGCATCCTCATGAATGCGAGGCCAGAACGTTAACCGTTCACCCACCATACTCGGTACTGATATTCCTTTACTCCTTCAAAAGACTGGAGATGCAACACTTTTGTTGGTAGTCAGCATAAAAGATCCACACTAACGACTGAATACGTCATCAAACTGGTAAATCAAGATTTTTTCTTCAGTCAAAAAAACCACAGGAATGACACTCTCTTTCAAACCTACCTAGCATTTCTTCACACCATTCAACAAATGTGTATTTTTGTGATTTTGTGAGGTTCCCAGTGAGATGAATTGTTTCAGACACCAAGAAATCCGTACAGGAGCCTAAACACTACTGGCAACTAAATTTTGAGGGCTGCCTCAGTTTCCTTAAAAGTAACAAAATTGTTTTCATGTGTAAACAAACAATTTAAATAGTCAAATAGCCTATTGTATCCGTTATATAATGCCAATTGAATTATTGAGTTCTTATCCATCCTTTAACTTGTGATCCCACAAATTTCATCCAGAACTTCTAGTGTATTACGAATAAAGGTTTGAATGGGAAGAACATAAAACACAGCATATTCAAAAAAGGACAGTCTAGTTATCATGAGTAATAAACATAACAGATTAACATCAAATAATATGAAATATTTGGTTACTTCCTTGATTGTGTAGATGATTGAATTTTTTCTCACAGAAGTTTTGCATCCGGCATTCAAGCAGTCTTATCTAAAGATCATCACAGAAGGGCAACATAAGGAGAGAATTGAAAGCTAAAAGTGGGAAGCAGTTGGCGGTAGCAGGATATGGGTAGGTTTATGTGACACTGGGTGGACATCTATTGGTGTGCAGTGTCAATTTTCAATTGCACAGTCCACGGGAAAGAAAAAGGGGCTAGTGTTTTCATTTAAGACTACAACTGCCTGCACCATGGAGCATATGATGAAAATATCAGTACTACGGAAATGGGAATGTTTAGGAACTAGTCGATTGAGGGTTTCTGTAAAAACTGTTTGCTTGTAACCATCAAAACATACTGTGAACTGGGACAGTTGATATAGCATACAGATTGAGGGGTGCAGAGGAATTTCAATATGGTGCATATGGTATCCCAAGAAATACAGTTAGTGTACCTGTGGAGGGTTTAGCATATGTGGTATGGCAGGGTCCATACCACAGATGCTGCAGTGCAGCATATTACAACAGAACAAACTTTGGAGTAATCACAAGGTTTTTTTGAGTTGATGTTTGTGGACAAAATCTACTCAAGCAACTGTGAGGTAAGACAGGCAGCGCATTAGATATGATACTCATGGAAGTAGTGATACAAGCTACACTTGTTCAAACAGATGAGCATATTGTTAATAGATGTATAAGTAAATGAGTTTCTGATAATAGTGACAGCGAAAACACTGTTAGACAATGAAAATGAGGAAGGCTACGGGAAAGTAGGCAGCAATAAATGAATCATTTGAACCCCCTTGCGATATATCTTACCTCTAAACATGATTGAGGTTTATACCGAAACCCTGTAAAGTGTTTATTTGCTCATAACAGCCCACCTTCATTCATCTATTGTGAATGATGGATTTACTTTTCCTACCCTTCCTTATATTTAAATAATTTTCTGATTATAAACTGAATGTTACAATTCTGAAACATACACTGTATCATGTGAAAGAAGCAACAATATTGTCTTCTCAAACTAATCAGACAAATTATGTGGTACATTGTAGAAGCTACACACAGTTTTATATACTATCTGATCAAATGGAAGATTTACTAGGCATCAAGACACTAATACACCTTGCAAATTGCAAGAACTCTGTAAAAAAGGAAAATGATACCACTCAATACTGATTTGCAGCCTCTAATAGCCTCTCTACTCATTCTTAATTGAAATTCAATTCCACGAAGTCATTCCTGTTGCCTTGTCAATGCAGATACAGATCCAACTGTAGGCCGTTAACTGTGCAGTAAAGGCAGTCATTAAATGATGGCTCAAACTTCTACAGCAAAAATGAGCCAAAGAAAGTCAGTGGTTCTGTATACTGAATCTTGCAGGTGTTGTCAAGATATGAACAATGGAATGCTGGGTCAAGAAGCAGAAGTGCAATGATACTATTGACTGGAAGTTGACTGCTTTTCACTGCCCACGTTGTCAGTATCACATTAGCCATGAAGAAAGGTGTGCTGAAATTGCCACTGATCTGTGAAACTTCAAGGAATGTATGGTTGTAATGTTGCCTCCTGTTAGAAAGAGGTGGGGTATGTCCAGTATCTGATGCCAAAAAGACAATATCATTGAGCATGGATAACCTGGTATAAAAACTGCAGATGTTCTTCAATATGTGTAATCTGCAAACTAAAGAGTGCATTACAACATGACTAACAGCAAGGCTATCCTGCTCAGTCTCTGAAGTCATGGAAGAAGGGTGCTCTAGTTAAGGAGAAGAACTTGATGGATATAACTACTACATAATTATGCTTACATGAAAAGCAATTTTTTGTGGATCATAGACAGATTAATAACTACATAACCCAGTTACTTACCGTGCCATCAAATTTTACATAACCCTGAAAAGGGTTTGGTGGTAAGTGTGGACACTTCTCGAGTTGTTCAGATAAAAGTGATACTTTTTTCGTGGTTGATTTCTTTGTACTTTTAACATTTTTTCTTTCAAAAAGTGCAGCCCTCTCTTCACCTAAAACAAAATTTTAGTGTAGGATCATTTTGTATTACTGTTTAAATGTTACTGACTCTAGACCTGAGTGGCAATAATTAGCATAGTGGAAATAAAATATCATTTTAAACACCAAAGTTTTTCTTATATGTGTACTATTATAGAACAAAGCAGGGAAAACAAGGAGTTACAATCACTTTCAAGCTTCAAGTGATATAGAAATGAGTTAAAGAAATTCTAATATTGACTGTGATATAACCCCAGCACATCAGCTCTAATTTTTTTAAGCAAATGCTCTTCAGTTTTCAGAGGGGGCACACAATGGGTACTCACATAGCATTAAAACATAAACTAAGGTTAAAAATACTTAATAAAGCAAATATTAAAAAACAAGACACACAAAAAAGGGTATTCTATTACACAGATCAAAATATACTACATGTACATTACATCATTCTTAAATCACACAAATATTCTACCTAAGAAATCAATTCTGTATGTAATATACAGGGGTTGGACAAAATAATATGAACACTTGACATTTACATACTATTGGTTTATTAATGCGCTGTTGGGCCACCTTTTGCTTGTAGGACAGCTGCAATTCTTCGCGGAATAGATTCGTAGAGTATCTGAATAGTTCCAACAGAATGTTGTCACATTCTTGTACCAAAGCATCCGTCAATTGCTTCAGCGGTTTTGGAGGTGGAAATCTGCTCCTTATTCTATGCTCTAAAACTCCCCACAACGGTTCAATTATGTTGAGATCTGGTGATTGTGCTGTTGAGGGAAGATGTTTGATGATATTCTGATGCTCCTCGAACCAGGGCAGAACCTTTTTGGCTGTGTTTACGGGCATGCTTTCAACTTGGAAGATGACAGTGTTTGGTTGCAGTATGCTATTATGGTAAGAACTTCATCACTGAGGATGTCGAGATATTTATTCGCACTCATGGGGCCAGTGATGTGAATGAGAGGACCAACTGAATACCATGATCTAGCCGCTCAAATCATAACAGAACCTCTCCCATGCTTTTTTTTTATTGTATTTACGTCTCTCAACAGCGAGGTCTTTAGAGACGGTCCCATGCTTGACTGTAGGACGCAGGCAGTCCGGATTGTAGGCTTCTTTTGGTGTTATCCATGCATAAACTCGGCCGTTAGTAGGAAAGAATGTAAACGATGATTCATCAGATCATACCAAATTCTCCAATCATCAAGTGTCCAGTTTTTATGATTCTGGCACCACTTGTTTCGCAGCTTAGCGTTGGTTGCCATTATAAGGGGTTTTGCAATTGTATCCCTTCCATGAATGTCAGCTTTGTGGAGCTCCCACTGTTCCGTTTTTGTCGAAACAGTATTGCTCAGGTGTCTGTCGAGTTCTGCTGTCACTTTTGCCGTGGTAGTTTTGCATTGTCCAGCCACAATCCTTTTTAATGTTGGTCGGTCTCTGTTGGTTAACTTTGGTTTTCGTCCACTATTCCTCTTCGCCAACGATGTTTTGTGTGTGTTGTCATTACCGTGGATACTGTCGCTCGTGATATGTTAAACAGTTCACCTGTTTTCATCACAGTGGCTCCCGCTAACCGAGCTCCAACGACTTGCACTCTTTCGAAGTCTGAGATATCACGCATTTCACGGATCACTTGTTGTAAAGATCACAGAACAAAGCGTATAATACACTGACATATAACCTACGAGACCTGCCACGTCAACTAGGCCGTACATGCGCATCACAGTATTCACATGGAAGGAGTGATGCCAACATGCAACAACCTGTACTCTATCGCATGGTGTTCAAATTATTTTGTCCAACCCCAGTAATTGTTTACTGGATTAAAAAGCAACCAGATGCAATCATGAATTCATCGACTGCAATAAGCACATTTTTATGCAGTTATCTAAGTGGTCCTCTTAATAAAAACAGACGGTTAATAGTAAGAGTACTATTCTTAATGCAACAGATGTAGCTTATATGGACTGTAGATAATGCCAAGGCTTCAAGATTATATATATTACACACAAGGATATGGAAAATAAACTGACCAATTATGAAAGTTGAAGGCAGTAGGATAGCAACAAATGCACAAAACACGACGTGAACACAGCATTACAATATTTTGGTTTAACACCTTATTTATGTAGAGAAGTATAAGTCATTTGGCAAGGGGGGTGCATAAACAATGTGGCCTGCTGCATAACTGGGCATGCCATGGAGAACAGGGTGGGAGTGGGTGAAAGGGGTTGAATAAAACAGTGTAAATTATCAATAACTACAGAAACAACAATTGCTAGTGGAGGCATGCATATACAGGGTGTTACAAAAAGGTACGACCAAACTTTCAGGAAACATTCCTCACACACCAACAAAGAAAATATGTTATGTGTCTGGAAACGCTTACTTTCCATGTTAGAGCTCATTTTATTACTTCTCTTCAAATCACATTAAACATGGAATGGAAACACACAGCAACAGAACGTACCAGCGTGACTTCAAACAGTTTGTTACAGGAAATGTTCAAAATGTCCTCTGTTAGCAAGGATACATGCATCCACCCTCCGTCGCATGGAATCCCTGATGCAGCCCTGGAGAATGGCGTATTGTATCACAGCCGTCCACAATGCGAGCGGTGAATCGAGGAAATACAGTACATACTAACTAAACTAAAATGAGCTCTAACATGGAAAGTAAGCGTTTCCGGACACATGTCCACATAACATATTTTCTTTGTTTGTGTGTGAGGAATGTTTCCTGGAAGTTTGGCCGTACCTTTTTGTAACACCCTGTATAAGTTAAATAATAATGATCAATAAATTCATAAATAAGGGAGCAATAGTGGAAACAACATGCAAAGAATAAATATATAAGCAAGAAGTGAAGAGTTTAATAGTAGGATCTTATCAAAGATTGAATTCAGGTGGAATGCCTGGTGTCCAAGAAATGTTGGTAAGCTAGTTCCCACCATCAGAATTCAGAAAAAAAAGGCACTTTCCAGAAAAACTCTGACAGATCTTACCGTAAAACAGTTGCTAAGGTTTTTAGAGTTGTGGGAATTGGCATGGACTGCCCTTGGATGTTTCAGCTGGAGGTGTAAACTGTGGTCACTTATTCTGATTGAAAGCTGGCTGGTGGTGAGGCCTATGTAAGAACTACCGCAGTGGAGCATGTAAGTTGGTATAGGAGGTGCGTAGTGCTGTGTATATAGCATGTTCAATGATTGTGGGGGGGGGGGGGGCATATAGTCATTTTGGAACAGGTCATGGTGGCCAGAGGCATGATGCAAGTTTTGCAGTGAGGTCTGTCGCACGATCATTCTCCTAAAACAAAAGGCACTGGATAGTGATATACAGAGAATGGATTATATGCAGCAAAAAAGATAGAAATATGCAAGCAATATGCATGAAAAATGCTTAAGATATGCATGAAAAATGTCAAAAAGTGTTAAAATATGCAATATCATATTATATAAAAAATAGTAATGTTTAGATTTTTTATTTCAAAATCCGCATGCAATTAGTAAGTAGTTGAACAACATATTTATAAATTCGATAATAAACAATTATTCAACTTTTTAACTTTTGTAGACGTAAACTATCGGGTAATGTTCCAAATATTCAATAGTAAGATTCGATCTCTCAAAATATTGTTATAATTGGAAATGGACCATTCCACATTCACTGAGGTAACTGGGCAGTATTTGAATTTTGGTGCTATATTAGCAGTCATTGTTTCTGGGAAAAAAGTTCACTCATCCAATAAATAAAACTATTAATTTGATGCAAAGGTTCAAAACCTTGGTTATTACTCAAAATACCAAAATTTAAGTTTACACAGGAATACCTCTGACAATGCAGAGTTCATTTGGCGGATTTTATTCATTAACTGAGTAGATTCAGGCAATACCAAACCTCAAGTTTCAAGCTTTTTAATACTTGCAGGTATATGGGGAAAATGAATGCTAATCACAGCTACGGTTTTAATAATAGAATTGTTAAATGCTTCTTTGTACTGTCAAACTGTCATAGCTTCTGCACTATCAGAATCATTTACTACACCTTTAATGGCCAGGAATGTGCACTGTAAAACAGTACAGCTTCAACCCACATTGCCCATAGTTACTACTGGTTCCAGAATAATAGCACATTTGGCATTTTTTAAAAATATATTTATAGGCATTATTACGAGAACGTGTATTAAGAAACACCTTCTTTGTTGATGAAATCAGTTTATTTACATTCCCAAATGTGGATCGAAATTCTTCAGCGAGTAGTCGTACTCCGTGAGAAAAACACGTCACATGAGTAAAATTGGGATAAAATACTTGGAGGGCTTTGGCTGCATTGATCATATAGGGAGTGGCATCTGAGAAGAATATAAACTCTCTTTAATCTGCAGAAGATACAGGAAGTATTTTTTTTAAACCATCATTCACAAATCTGACGATCGTAGAATGATCTGCCTTTTCAAGTTCTTTGCAAGCCACCAAAATGGAAGGAGGAGGTTGGAGTTTTAATGTACCGACAGTTAAATCTGCAATGCAATGACCACAACTGTCATTAGTTTCGTCAGCTGAAATCCAAATAATGTTATTCATGAGTTTATTATGTATTTCTTCAAGAACATGTAGGTAAATATTTGGTATATAATTTTTATGAAATGTTGATTCATGTGTTTTATTTTAATTCAAGCAATATTTTTGCAGAAAATCTTTGAAGGCAGAACTTGTAAATTTGTGAAGAGGAATATTACTTGCAAACAATGCTCCACATAGATCCATGATTATGACATCTTTTGGTTTGCCTTTGCTGCTACTGTTACTTGCCGCTGTTAAAAGTTGCCATTGGACTTTCTTTTGCAAGACTTGTCTTGACAAGCTGGACTATTTGAAACTTTTTCACAGATGCAAATATTTTTCTCACAAACTCGACAATAGGAAAACATTTCCGTTGTAAGTAAATGTTCCAGTGTAGTCACTATCCAAGAAAAAAATTTCCAGGAGGCAAAGCATATAATATAAATTGTACAAATAAATAAAAATTAAACATTAAATGAGCCTGTGAACAATAGCATGTGTAATTAGTCTGATAGGAAGGCGATGATTTTGAGGCAGCCATCAAGATCCTGCAGAGATTCTCCACTGGCCTCTACATCATGCTTCCCGGAGGAGAGGACATCAACGTCCCTACACAGCTGACCGCAGAGAAAAATTATGTCCCTACACAGCAGACTACAGCGACTCACTACATGCTTCCGGCGGAGCGAGAAACAACGCCAGCATGCAGACGACCGCAGCGGAAGACCATCTCATGTAACCCGGATCAGTGCTTCAAGTGCGAGAACTTCTGGCACTACACCAGGGATTGCACCGAACCTGCCAGGTGCGTTCGCTGCGGAGGT
>JARYHS010011691.1:0-17999 GCA_031002005.1 Vandiemenella viatica
CATTTTATTATTGCATGAAAAGATTTACATTTTGATTCACGTATTAATTCATTTAAAACATTAGATTACGACCGAATGTGTTATGATTATCATTGGTGAACGGTTTTATTCGTACATACTTAATAATATAGTGCAGGTAATTGTATATATTGTGTAATACATCTCTATCGCAGGGATAATATCGTTGGAATTAGTTACAACACGTTTGATTAACAAATCGATGTAGAGGTCATTTAGCAATTAAACCAGTGCTTTTTTTTTATTGGTAAACGCGTTTCGTCTTTATTTAAGACATCCGTATTGGCAGTTTTAGATCCTAAATCAATACGTGCAAGTTTTTAATTTTTTTCTATAATTTTTCGTCTTATGCGTTTCACTTCAATTTTAGAATATCTTAAGCGCCATCTGTATGATATTTGTATATTTTGTCAGTTACTTTTCACTATCGATATGAAGCACAGTGAAAATTACATGTAAGTAAAATTAAATTCCACTGTACCTCATATTATTTCCGTAATAAAATGTAACTGACAAAATGTACAGATATTACACAAATGGAGTGAAACGCCTGCACCGAAAAACAAAAATAAACAAACATTCATTGGCGTATTATTAATCTTTCTACAAATTGACATATTCGATTAACTTTTTTAAATAATGTATCGTAAGTTTGTAGAGATATTATTACTAAATTGTCATTATTTGAAATTGATATCTGAATAAAGTTTAAGTTTTAATTGTAGCGTTTGCTTACATCTAACATTATTTCATCAGTAATTATTAAGTTCGGTTAAAACAAATTTGCTATTGTTATCACACGTTTTGTTATACACTGCTATCTCATTAGCATATTTTAGCTAACACAGTTGGGATTATTAAAATGCGATTGTAGGAAGGCTTGCCAACGTTTTTAGAAAAAAAAAATATATTTGCCTTTGGAAGAGGAAAATAAAAAGTAAAGTATATGAAATTAAAAAGTACAAGAGAGAGAAAAAAGTATTTTTTAATTTAGATAATTATTGCTTTAATTACATGTATTTTTGTGCTATTATTATAAACGTGTTGTAGCTGGTACCACATGCTAAAACTAAAATTATAAATAAATAAAAACTCGTTTTCAATTAAAGGACGCTCTGTTTCTCCCTTGCCGCCAGTACGCATTATCTGTTCTCCCGGTAGCGTACGGGAGCAGTTATTAAACAATTATTTTTATATTTCATAAATCATCTAGTGTCTTTTCAAATTCAAAGTGTTGTGTAGTGCGCGAGTAACGTCTTCGTCCCTCTGATTCCAGAGAGTGCGTTTCATTTCGTCATAAGCACTCATATGTCAGCAACCGCCGCCGTGAGCAGCAGACGTCGACTTTCTTGTGTTTTAATCTAAAGTGTGCTAGTTAGACTTTGTTTTTATCTTTGAATTTTCTGTGTAGGCAGTGAGTCAGCAGTCGAGCAACCGCCGCCGTGAGCAGCAGTCGTCGACTTTCTTGTGTTTTAATCTAAAGTGTGCTAGTTAGACTTTGTTTTTATCTTTGAATTTTCTGTGTAGGCATTGAGTCAGCAGTCGAGCAACCGTAGCAGCAGTAGCCAACTTCTGTGTGTGATTTGAATTGTGCTAGTTTTTGTCGTTATCTTTGTATATTTCCTGTTTAGGTAGTGTGCCAGTCAGTTGAGCCTTCGCAGCCGTAGCAGCAGTAGCCACGAGCCTTAGCAGCCGTTAGTAGCGGTCGCCGATTTTTGTGTATTCATTTGTAGTTCGGTTTTTGTCTGTTTCAGGTGACATGGCTTGTGCAAAGTGTTCTGGTAGGCGTCTGGTTCTCGAGGAGATTCTTAATACTATGGCGTCTCTTCAAGCGCAGGTATGGAGCATCCTAGACGAGGAGCGGCAGTGCGTCGAAGAAATTCCGCAGCCAACTGCAGTGGAACCGGCAAGTTTTGATTTTCAGGTTCCAGTTGCAGAAAACGACTGGCATCGTGTTGATCGGAGAAAGGCGTCGAAATTCCCAATTAGCCGAAGGGAAAATGATACCTTGCCCCTAAGTAACGCGTTTTCTGTGTTGCAGGAAGTTGTAGATTCAAGCGCGAATGGCCCAGAAGAGCAGCAGGGAAGATTTACCCGCAGACCCCAAGCCTTGCCAGGAAAAGGTTTACTGGTCATTGGCAGCTCCAACGTGCGACGGCTGGAGAAACCGCTACGGGAATTAGCCACGAAGAACGGTGCAGATCCTCATACTAACGTTCATTCCGTTTCTCTTTCAGGAGCAACCGTACCACGTGTCATCGAGGCCATTCCAAAAGCGATTAGGGAATCGAACTGCCGTCAGTTAAGAGTAGCTGCGCACGTCGGCACTAATGACTCGTGTCGTGTTTCTGTTCCAGATATAGTTAAATCCATGGACAAGTTGGGCCGAAAGACGTATGAAGCCGCCCGGGAAAATTCAGTTTCATTACAGTTCTCAATTTGCAGTGTGGTGCCGCGTGTCGATTGTGGGGAGGCTGTGTGGTGGAAGATCTTTAATTTAAATAGTAATTTGCAGGAGCTGTGTCGCAAAAACAACTGGGGCTTCGTCGACCTTCGTACGATGATAGCTGCCAGCTGGGACACATTTGACAGGTCGGGCGTCCACTACACACCTAGAATGGCGTCCAAGGTGGCTGCTAAAATTTGGAACCGCCTTGATATGAATTATTTTTTAGGAACAGCGTGAGGCCCGAGGATCCTTCATTTCACCGAAGAGGATGTGCTGATAACATAGAAGCTGGTCCCGGTAGGGATGGCGCGAATAATTTTAATATTACAGCTCCAATTACTTCACCCGTTTACCGTCAGAGTGCGAGTATGAAAAATGCTATTTTAGACTCCACAAATAACAATACGAAGCAGCTAAGGATAATGGTACTAAATTGTCGGAGTATTAGAGGGAAAGTAGCGGATTTTCACGCCTCAGTTGCGACTAATGATGTCGATATAATACTTGGAACCGAGAGCTGGTTGACGCCTGAAGTTGAATCTAGCGAAGTATTTGGCCCTCATTTCAATGTTTTTCGGAAGGACAGAACTGTCTCAATGGGCGGGGGTGTGTTCGTGGCCGTAAGTAAAACCGTTAATTGCTCTGTCGTAACTGAAACGGAAAATTTTTGCGAGTTAATATGGGTCAAGGTAAAAATTGGCAAAAATTTAAAGTTCATACTCGGGTCATTTTATCGACCTCCGGATTCTGATTTAGCTAACGCGGAATACTTCAGGGAGTCGCTTAATAACATTTACAAAAAATTTCAAGGACATATATTGATCGTGGGTGGTGACTTTAACCTACCGTCGGTTAGGTGGGACACATACACGTTCAGGTTGGGTGGAAGAGATAGGTTAATAACCGAAACGTTCCTAGAATCATTTGCAGAAAGATCTCTTGAACAGATGGTCGAAGAGCCAACACGGTGCCACAAAGATTCCTCGTCCATTCTGGATCTTTTTCTAATTAGCAATCCTGATATTGTAGATAAAGTTTGTATAGAAGACGGTATAAGTGATCACAAGGCGGTTGTGGTAACGTTAAACTCCAGTCTGAGTCTGAAGCATGACAAAGAGAAACTCATGTTTTGCTTCGATAAGGCAAACGATGCGGGTATGGTTGACCATTTTGCGAAGAATTTTGAAACGTACACGCTAAATACAAATGTTGAGGAACTTTGGTTTAATTTAAAAGAACTAATATGGACCGGTTTAAACAAGTTTGTTCCTAAGAAGTGTATTAAGGTCAGTAATAACTTCCCTTGGTTCAATAGGGAAGTGAAACGTTTGCTCAGGAGGCAAAGGCGTTTACATGCCGCGGTGAAAAAATCGGGGGATTCATCTAATCGTGCTAAATTAGTCCAGTTGCGTGCGGAAGTGCGTAAGGCAATGCGCGATGCGTTTAAAGAATTCGAAGCCAGGAATTTATCCGAAGATCTGATTACTAATCCAAAAAAGTTCTGGTCGTATATCAAAGTAATAAGAGGCTCTCGTGAGGTTATGCCGTCGCTGATTAAAGAAAATGGTGAATTATCAGAAACAAGCGTAGAGAAAGCAGAAATTTTGAATGATATATTTAAAAAGGCTTTCACGATAGAAAACTCAGAGGAGATACCGATATTTAACAATCGTACCGACAAAATTATGAATGATCTCGTTCTTGATGTCGAGGGAATAACTAAACTGCTTATGAATGTAAAAACCAATAAGGCTCCCGGACCAGACGGTATTCCTACAAGATTATACTCAAGATACGCAAAGGAAATTGCACCGTATTTGATGAAATTGTATACCGTCTCTCTGGATCAAGGAAAAATACCAGCCGAATGGAAGACCGCTATCGTAACTCCAGTGTTTAAAAATGGGAATGTTAATGATCCTCAGAATTATAGGCCGATCTCGTTAACTTCAATATTTTGCAGGATTTTAGAACATATCATCTATTCGAATGTCATGCGGTTCTTGGATGAAGGTGAGCTTTTAAATCCAAATCAACATGGATTCAGAAAAGGCCGATGCTGCGAAACACAACTTGCACTTCTAATTCACGACTTGTGCCGAATTATAGATGAGCAATCCCAGGTTGATTTGGTTCTATTAGACTTTAAAAAAGCTTTCGACACTGTGCCTCACACTAGGTTACTTAGGAAACTTCGCGGTTACGGCATATCTAGACAAATATGCGACTGGGTTGCAGACTTCCTGAAGGGCAGAACACAGTGTGTAGTTCTCGACGGTGAGCGTTCATCACTTACTGAAGTGGGGTCTGGAGTTCCCCAGGGAAGCGTGTTAGGGCCTCTGTTGTTTCTCATATACATCAATGATCTATGCGACATAATAGGGGGAATGAAAAGATTATTTGCCGATGATGCTATAATTTATCGCGAAATCAAAACCCTGGACGACTGCGCTTTGTTACAAGACGATATTACGAAAATAATTGCGTGGTGTAAAGATTGGCAGTTGGAGTTAAACGCTAAAAAGTGCCAAGTCATGCGTGTGAGTAAAAAGGTGACACCATTTAACTATGAATATACGATTAATGACACTGTCCTTAGAACGGTAGATTCCGCTAAATACCTAGGGGTAACAATTCGTAATAATTTGTCGTGGAATGAGCATATTGAGAATGTAATGGGGAAAGCAAATCGTATACTCCGATTTCTAGGTCGTAATTTAAATCAATGCACTCAGGAAGTTAAATCGATTGTATACAAGTCACTAGTACGTCCTCACTTAGAGTATTGTTGTTCTGTATGGGGTCCCCATCAAAAGGGGTTAATGGAGGCTTTAGAGAAGGTTCAAAGAAGAGCCGCCCGATTCGTGACAGGTATATATAGTTGGAGGGAAAGCGTAAGTGCGATGTTGAAGGAGTTAGGTTGGGAAGACCTGGAACACCGAAGGCGTTGCTCTCGACGGAAGCTAATTGAAAAATTCACGACAGATGTATTTCGGAATGACATTCAGCAAATATTGCTACCAGCAACATTCATATCTCGAAATGACCGTGAAAATAAGATAAGAGAAATCAGGGCCAGAACCGATTCATTTCTGTACTCATTTTTCCCACGAGCGATTAGGGAATGGAATAGAAAGGATTTACCGGGCGAGTAAATTTAAAATCCGACAGGAGTAGCTTTCGATAAAGCACTCCAGCCATCCTGATCTGGGTTTTCCATGGTTTTCCCAGATCACTCCACGCGAATGCGGGGATGGTTCCTCACAATAGCCCATGGGCGCCTCCTGCCATATCCCGTATAACCCTTCCAAACCATATCCCTTCTCGATAGGTGCTATGCACCCTCCGCCACACACTTTTAGTGAATCGCGGAGTAATAATAATAATAATAATAATATTGTACAATACCCTTTGTTTTAAATTATCACTTGTATTATTACTTATTTTATTTGCCTCGTCATATGATTGCCAAGCTGATGTAAGTTGATATAGGTCATACTCTTGGGCGCCAGTGAGTTCAATCAACTACCTTGATTTGACAAAATAATGGATCATAAGGAAAGGTGATAAATGAACCATATTATAAATTGAAACCCACAAATTACGAAATAAAGTTCGTTATCTTTATTTTAAAGTAAATCACCTACACTCTTAGCAATTCATAAATTGCTGCTCAGTGGATTGCATGAATTATCCCACAAGCGTTACTGGGTTTTGCTAAACTGAATTCCGGTGACAACTGAGGCGTGAACTGCGCTCCTTTACCGTGCGTTGGACGTTGTTGTTGGAAGAGGCGAGACGCATAGGTTGTTGACCATTGTGGAGAGGTGCCGTCGTGGACTGCAACAGCTGTCGAGTCGAGCGCCCACTGCTCTGTGTGGCGTCTGCACAGCCCGGCTCCGTCGACGTCAGGTAGTCAGCACCGGCGAGACTCGGATCGCCGAACAGCCTGCAGCCGTGGTCCACGTTCCGACTCCCAAACAACCTGACTCGTCGAACCCTCAGCCACGAATGCCTCTCTTCAGTCGTCCGTCACTTCAGATCGCCCTGAAAAACATTCTCCCCAGTACCGCAGTCCTCCATTAGACGACCAGCAATAAATTTCAACATACCACTCACAACACGTCTGAATCACTCGTATCTTCCGAGCGCTAAACAAACATTCCCTTCTCTCTTGGGACAACAACATCTATCCGCCTGGCCAGCGAAGGTCTCTGCTCCCCCGGGTCCTAGTTTTTTTTGTGTGTGTGGCGAGCGTCTGGTGAGCTCGCCCCCTCCTGTCTCAGAGTGCTCAGGTCTATAACACATACAGTTTCGTTTAACGTTGACAAACATCAGTTGTTATTTATTCTCAAACCTGATGTAACATTACATTTCGCCCCACTGTTCTCAATTAAAAAGACCTGGGACTGTCTTTTTAATTCACCCAATAACACTTTCACTGATTCACTGCGCTTTGTTGTCAGTCATTGGTCAGTTGTTCAATGACTTTTGTTTCAATTACGTATCCACCTCCCCATTTATGAATTACTAAGTGCTCTATTTTCATCATCTTAGAATTTCCCGATAAACATTTTATGGATCCCAATATGATTACATTTATATACCCTTTCCTTATGTTGGATTTAAACAAGATTTAGAACAATACAAAAATCCCTTAACTAATAGCAAGTTGGTAGTTCATGGCTGCAATCCATCCTTTGATGTTACCCAGTGCATTTCTCGGCATTTCCGATGACTTGCACATACTCATGCACACCAAACTCACACACATACATATAATTTATCAACAAAACTCTACTAATCAACTTATCATCTAATCAACAAAACTCCACAATCTTTCTCGTGATTATTCACATTTATATCAAAGTACTAAAGTAAAATTTTATGCCATTCCATAATGGTTATTTCTAAATCCAAGGATTAGTTAAATCTACGAGGAATTTGATACAAAATTGTTTCTGACCTCACACAATACTGGATTCGAACTCTATCGATACTATCCACTCCTTACTCCCTTTGATCATTTATCCAGCCAGCCAATATCCTCCCGTACTTAATGCTTTAGACTTGACACAAACTTGCACCACCTACGGATTCCCATGTTTTATTTCTGCGAAACTGTTGCTTGTGATGTGAATTACACCCCATATGTCAAATGTTTTATGCCACTTTCCGTTTTTTAATTTTATCTGAAGGTTCCCATCGTTGCAAAGTCAGTGTATCATCATATCAATTAGTCTCGACTTCCTCTGCACAAGTTATGTATAAGGGTTTTCAGCGTAGTTACGTTCATATCACGCGGATTGAGTTTTACTTCCCTAATGAACTTCTTTTGTTCCTCAGGTGTAAATAATAGACATACGCTAAATTTGGGTAAAGTCAACTCGGTAAATAACGAGCAAACCAATTGCTTATATGTAATACAACTTGAATCTCGTGTCCTCGGGACTTAACATTTATATGCCGGAGATGACACCCTATTCACTCTTCCCATTTCTGTGAACGTATTTGCCGTTACATCAATCAATTATTTCGCGCTCCCTTAACAATAAACTTGCGACTTGACACTTGAAATTCCTACTTATTGAGGGTTCTCCTTCAGACATTAAATTCTTTTGACGGTGGAAGCCTACATCGCGTTTGTAATGGTGGGTAGTTTGTTGTTCATAATTTTTATCATTATTAATATAATATTCGTCAACGCATGGGTCATATCCGTACATCAGGCTCGTTTGTACGCTCGTCCCTGGTGTAAATACCGGTGGCTTAAACAACTCTCTCTCATAACGAAATCAGTTTTGGTTTATACCTTATCCTACAGTTTGACTATTAATTATTATGATACACTATGACTCATTTTCAATTTATCTTTCCTCCGTCCTGATGTCCCCCGCTAAACTTCATTGTGATGAATTTACTTGAAGCTTACTATCGTCTTTCAGAACACCTCGTACTTCATCATTGTGTACTTGTCTAATTGCGTTCATGTTCTGTGCCCGTTCCTGCGTTCTCTGACCCTCTTGAAAATTTCTGTTCTGGCCCACACATTGTCCACCTTGAAATTGCTGATTTTGATGTGGAGACTGATTCTGGTTTCGCTCCCATCTTCTTTTGTTATTCCCTCCGTTTCCTTGTTTGTGGTATTGGCCATTCTTTTCGTCTCTTGGTCTTTGTTCCCATTCGTAGTACATGCCGATTTGATCCAAATTTCCTAGCGTTTCTAAGAACTGTTGCATTGTTGTTATCATTGTTGGGTTGATGTGGCAACGAATTTCTGGTTTGAAATGGGTGCTTATGGCTGCAATCAACTCTCCGCTCCCCATAGGATAGTCCAAATGCTCTGCCAACATCGCCAGCTTGGAAGCATAGGATCGCATTGACTCCCCGTCCCGTGGATCATATCTCCCTCGATAAATTACCACTCGATGCTGTGTCTGTGTCACTTCTGACCAGTACATTTTCAAAAATAGGTTCTTAAATTCGTCATATGTCATTTTCGATCCATTCGAAATACTGAACCAAACTCTCTCCTCAGAATCTAGGCATTGTTGTAACACCAGTAATTTCAAATTATTTGGTATGTTTTTGATGTGGAAATACTCTTCTAGTTGTTGGAGGAATACTTTCGGATTACTCCCTCTCTTCACACCAAAACGTGGTAGCTGCAACTCCACTTGTCCCCGAATTACACTTTCTTGCCCGGTTACATATAACCCCTGATTATTTTCACCATTTTTCACAGCAGCAATCTTTTCTTCCAGCTCTTTCCGTGCTTCGGCAACGTTTTCTTGCAATTTGCGTTGCGTTTGTTGTATTGTCACATTCTCGGCCCGGACTTGCGCAACAGATGAATCGACAGTATCCATTCTTTCCCTTACTTTCGCGACTTCACGTTCAGTATTCTTTTCCAATTCATTAACTCGTTTTGTCAATGTTTGGTGGTGTCCATTCGTCTCTACCCGTATCCCACAAATCTCACGCTCTATCTTTGTGATTCGCCCATCACATTTCACCTGACCTTCTTCAAGAGTGATAGTTTTGTTAACCAGTTGGTTATTTGTATCCTGGATAACCAGTATTTCTTCGGTGACCTTCTTTTTAAATTGTTCAAGTTTGTTGTCGGTCTCCGAACAAAATCTGGCAATCCTGTCCTCGATCCGTTGAATGAAACTGTCTTGCTTCACTTCAAGCGAATCAATTTTTTCGTTCATATTTTTGAACTGAGAATTTACATCACTTCGCACAGATTTCATCTGTTCATTCATTTCTCGTAACAAAGCAAACACCGCAGCTTGATAAAATGCTTCGCACTCGGTATCTGCATGTGGGTTATGAAAATTATTATTATATATACTAGCAGCTACTCTATTGCTTGTGACAGATTCATTCATATTCGTTATTTCAAGACAGACCGCCTCCCGTACAGAATCAGTTGCTAGCAATGGATTTTCAACGAAGCTGGTTTGTAATTCCGCGTCATTTACCATGTTCTCAAAATTATTACTCTCATCCAATGTTGTGTTCATATTTATTACCCCCACTTGCTTACCACAGCGCAGTTTCATGTACTTGTATTTTAAAATTAGAAACCCACATAAAATGTAGCAGATCCTTTGTTTTAAAAAAAAACTTTCAACAAACAAACTGTAAACGAAAAATCCCAGTGAATGTTTAAATTTCAATATCAATGGAATAATTCAACGCCGCACAGACACAAACAACGCTGGATGCAAGAAATCTTTTTTTCAACCATGAACAACAACAAAAATGTGGTGTTCTGTTAAGGCCTTTCGGTATTGTTACATGTATCAGACTTGTCTGATGTTTACATTTATTATGATTTTTTTAAAACCGTCTGTCACAAAGCCTGATGGATGAGCGGCTAACGTTCTGGCCTCACATTCGGGAGGATGCAGGTTCGAATCACGGTCCGCCCATCAATATTTCGGTTTTCCATTGTTTCACGAAATCTCTCCACGCAAATGCCGGAATGGATCCTTAAAAATGGCTACCACCGATTTCCTTCCCATTCCTTGTATCCAGACCTATCTCTCGGATGTAATGACATCGACGTCAGCGAGATGTAATTCCGTGATAAAATCAAAAAAAGAATTGTCTTTTTATTCTGGATAATCCTGTTTTTCATCAGTCAGTCTTAAGTTTCCATTTTTTCCCCCCTTGAATGTGTGCTATAAAACTCTACGGAAAGATCTTAAACATAGGATTTTGAGCCACGCCGACGATTGTATTCTCAAATTTTGTCTCTCTCGTTCTTCTTGACACTTGCTGATATAGTGTACCTTGTGAGATTCTGGTGTACGGTTTCTATATTTCGATTCAAATTTTCGGCGAGTATTGACCGACATTAGGTTGAATTACGTTTATTTTCAATCTCAATTCTATACAACTTCACTACAACCATTTTAGAGTTATACTTTATAAACGTAAACAATAAACCACCGAGTGTTGTTGGTGAGTGGTTAACGCTCTGGCCTCGCAATCGGCAGGACGCCGTTCGAGTCACCGTCCGGGCATTCAGATTTGAGTTTTCATGCTTTCCCCAAATCACATCAGGTGAATGCCGGTATGCTTCCTTCAAAAGGTCATGGCCGAGTTCCTTCCCGTTCCTTGTCCCCAGTCCGATCGCGCCTCTTATGACCTAGACGACAACGAGGCGTAAAGAAATAAGTAAAATAAATAAATAAAAATAAGTAAAATAATCGTAGATGTACCACCACAACGTACGTCGTAGCTTCATTGAGTTGGATGTTATATTGTGAAAAATTATCCAGACATGGATTTCTTCTTCTTCTCGTCTCGATGACAGCATCAAATACAAGGTATTTGTTTCGCCAATGAGATGGCTTTGTCATTCGGATTCGGATACGTTGATTCCGAGTTGTAGACATGCCAATAAATATACCACAATGTGACAATATGGATCTAGCCGCAAGAACATGTGGTATCTCGTTGCTCTCCCAGGTATTTCTATGAAATGAGTGACCAATTCCATCTCGAAGTTTGATCAGCGACTTTCAGGTGACTAGACATATCGAAACAAACGCAAACTGATGACGCAGCTGCCTTTTCCCACATTCTCTCTTCTACTTGGTCTAAGTCTCCAATTAGACAAAATTATTTTGTTATTCATTTTTTTATAGTTCATTATTCTGTTGATAATTATTGTACTTTCCATTATTCAAGTGAATGATTGTGTTATTTAGATATTTAATTAAAATTGCAATGAAGTACACTCTCCGGTGGCCATTTCCGTACACACCCATCTTCCACCTTCCCTTCACTCACCTACACCTCTACAAATTTTAACTTAAAATTCTTTCAAGGTTTTCGGTAAATTATTCATAATTTCTCTTGGTAACTTATTATAATCTCTGACCCCCTTTCCTACGAAAGAAGATCTTCCCACACCCTTGTACCTGAAATCGAATGTCAACTTGTGGTCATGGTCACCATATCCCTTCCATGCATTACTTTTAATTCTCACACCAATATCTTTCCATGCCTCATCACCAGAATATGCCTTGTGCACTCCCATCACCCTCTTCCTGTCTTCCAATGAATCCCATTCCAGCTCCTTTATCATATCTGTTACTGATTGCGTTCTGTGGTAATTTCCAGAAAAAAATCAAGCAGCCCTTTTTTGCATCCTCTCCAACTCATGTATTTGATACTCAAAATGTGGGTCCCCTACTATACTACCATATGATCTGACCAAAGTTTTGTAACCCAATTCCCTTATTTCTCTTGTACATCCCCATATCACTCTCTCCAACATATGCAGAATTTTGAAACCTTTTTATACTACCTGTCAAATGTGTACTGCCCAGTTAACTTGTTATCAAATATAATACCAAGATGTTTACATTTCAAGTCTTAAACAAGCAGTTCTTTTCCCACCTTATAATCATAATCAACCTTTAGTTTTTTATTTGTGTATCTAATAAGCTTACTCTTCTTAGCATTTATCTTCATCCCATGTTTACAAAGCCAACTAGACATCCTTTCCACATTACTCTCGAGCAGTTTACAGTTCTCTACCGGTTTGATCCTTTTATTTTGCATTATGCCATCTGCAAACAATCTAATTTCTGATAGTAAACAATTAACACACTTATTCATTAGAATAATGAATATTAATGGTCCCAACATGCAACCCTGTGGCATTCACATGTTTTACTTCCACTTCTTTTGATACTGCATTTCCTACCCTAACTCTGCATTCAGAATTTGGGTTGGTTGAAAATTCCAAAATGTTATACAAAGGATTAAAATTGGAGTAGATTTTTAACAACTACGATATCAATACTTAATATCGATGCTTTGATTTAAATATCGATGTTTCATATCGCATTTGTTTACTGATACAAAATATTTCAGCAATGCAGAAATCATTTATCCGGTAGAACAAAAAATCCGTAAAATTTAGTTCATGGATGCAAGTATGCACATCTTTCTCTTTTTTTCAGTGAGAGAAAATAATTTGGAATATACAGTATTACCGATCCGTATCAGTAAATCCTTAAAGTGACAGATGAATAGATTGTTTTCCTTGGACTTGTACCATAAAGAGATATTTAAGTTGCAATTACCTCAGCTGCATTACTAAGCTCTCCTTCTAACTTTTACTGGTCCATAAAATGTGGAGGTCGCTCGTGATTGCTGTTGGGATGACAAATGACAAGGTTCGTCGACCTCACTGCAAATATTAGCCGTGCAATGAGGTACTGCCGTCGTAATTGGCTACAACGTGACTTGCATCTCACTCGCTAGCGGTACCGACCTCTCGTCTTTCATTTTCCCTCATTAACCACACTGACAGTAGAGCTATGAGGACATGTCACCGTCTGCATATATCTATGGAACGATGTTATCCACCAGTATTGTTGCGCACAAACGAAAACAGATTGTTGAAAAATGGATCGGTGAACTCATCATTGTTGCTGTGCACATCCGAAAACAGAATGTCAATCAGTGGATCTGAGGTACGTGCCATTGTTGCTATGCAGATCTGAAAATGAATGTAGATTAATGAATCGGTGGAACCCGCTATTGTTGCTGTGCACAACTGAAAACAGAATGTCGAACAATGAATCATTGCTACCCGCCATAGAAGCTGTGCACAGCTGAAAACAGAATATACACAACCGATCTGTGGTACCCACCATTGTTGAGTTGTTGTGCGAATCTGAAAACAGAATGTAAATTAATCGATATTTGTAACATACTATTGTCACTTTGAACGACTTAAAACAGAATGTCGACCAATGTATCGTTGGTACCCGCCATTGTTGCCGTGTACAACTGAAAATAGAATGTCTATCAATGGGTTGGTGGTTCGCGATATTGTTTTTGTTGACAACTGAAAACAGAATGTAGATCAATGGAGCGTTAGAAGCCGCTATTGTTGCTGTGCAGTACTGAAAACCAAATTGTGATCAATGCATCGTTGGTTTCCGCCATTGAACCTGTGCATATCTAAAAGCAGAATGTGTATCAATAGATCTGTGGAACCAGCCATTGTTGCTACGCGTATCTGAAAACAGAATGTAGATTAATGGATCGGTGGTACCCACCATTGTTGTTGTGGACAACTGAAAGCAATATGTCTATCAATGGGTTGGTGGTACGCGACCTTGTTGTTGTGGACAATTGAAAACAAAATGTAGGCCAATGGATCGTTATAAGCTGCCATTGTTGATAGGCACATCTAAAAACAAAATTGTGATCAGTGCATCGTTGGTATCTGCCATTGTACTCTACCTGTGCACATCTGAAAACAGAATGTAGATTAATGGATTGGTAGTACCTGCCATTGTTGTTGTGCACATCTGAAAACAGAATGTCTATTAATGGGATGGCGCAAAGGGAAACAATATCAGTAATTGTATCTGTAATACCTACAATTTTTACTCTGCACATCTAAAAAGAGAATGTCGATAAATAGATCGGTGATACCATCCGTTGTTGCTATGCACCACTGAAAACAGAATTTAATTTGATATAATTACAATGGAGCGCACGCTCCGGTGGCAATCCCCCTACACACCCATCTTCCTCCTTTCCTCTTCCCACCTACTTTCGCCCTTTACTAATCTGAACTTTAAATTCTTTCAGTGTTTTTGGTAAATTGGTAATTAATTCCAATCACTTACACCATTCCCAAGAAAGAATATTTACCCACACCCATATGCCTAAAGTGCCTGCTTGTTGTGATGGTCATCTTTTCCATGCACCTCTCTAATTCTCCCACCAATATCTTTCCATGCCTCATCACCAATATACGCCTTGTACACTCCAATGACTCTCTACACCCTACTTCTATCTCCCAATGAACCCCACTCCAGTTCCTTTATCATATTAGTTGCCGATTGTGTTCTGCTGTAATTTACAAAGACAAATCTAACATCCCTTCTCAGCACCCGTTCCAACTCCTGTATTTGATACTCAAAATGTGGGGTCCCACACAACATCTACATATTCAAGCAGTGGTCTCGACAAAGTTTTGTAACCCTGTTCCTTTACTTCTCTAGTACTTTCTCTCATCACACTTCCCAACAGGTGAAAGATTTTGAACCCTTACCTAATATCTGTCCAATGTGTCCACCCCAGATAAGTTAGTACCCAGTTAAGTAAATACCAAGGTATTCACATTTCAAGTCTTCAATAAGCAGTTCATTACCCACGTTATAACTGTAATTAACCTTTAGCTTTTTATCTGTTTACCTAATTAGCTGACTCTTTTTTGCATTTATCTTCATCCCATGTTGACTCACCTAGCCAGCTATCATATCTAGATCACACTGCAGCTTTTAACAGTCTTCTACCGTTTTGATCCTATTATATAACATTATGTCACATGCAAACAATCTAACTTCTGATGCTAAACCATTAACACAATCATTCATTAGAATAATTAATTACATTATCCTGCGTAACCCCCATGTTCACTTTTATTTCTTTTAGTACTACATTTCTTGCCCTAAATTTTTGCTTTCTACCTTTTAAGAATTCTTCAACGCAGCAAATCACCTTTCCATCAACTCCAATAGTTTTTACCTTATTTATCACCATTTTATGGCTCACTCTGTCATAAGCCTTTAAAAGATCTAGTGCTACACTATCGGTTTGATTCAACCTATCCATTTCATCAGAAATATCTTGCCTATAGTATACCAACAGAGATTCGCATGAATACATACGAGTAGATTAATAGATGGGTGATACCAGCCACAGTTGCTGTGCACAACTGAAAACAGAATTTAGATTAATAGATCTATGGTATATGCCATCGTGGCTTTACAAAAATGAAAACACACTAATCGGTATTATGGTCATTGCAAACATTTTGTTAACAGCACGACAAGAATTACTCACATCTTCAGGTATTGTCTTTTATTTTATTAGATTGGGTTAGATATGCTCGCATTGAACCCATGGTCTCGGGGATGTGGAACAGTACTTACACATATTAACAAGTTAATAATATTACCAAAAACTGGCAGCCGGTTAATTCCTTAAAAACCCATCACATTAGTATTATTTCTGTTGTAAAATGCAGATACATGACATTTAATGTAAATTAGCATATACAAATGTAATTTTCAGATAATCAAATTGCTGCATTTATAAACAGTTTCAACACAAAGAAGAATCATTCACTATTTTAGTGAGAGTTAATAACGTTGTACTTCTATACGCCAAACATATAGTATTTTCCGAGTCATTTTTAGTTATCAAATTCCAACAATTCTTCAACGGAGTAAAACGGGTTTTGAAATAAAACTTCTTTCATTTTGGATTGAAAGCTGTTAGTTGCTCATAGATAACATTTTATGTCGTATGATTGAATAAAGAAGCTCCAGTGAACGTTGCTCCTTTGTGCAATTGACAATGACTTGTAATCTGTGATGATATATCAATGTGATATTTATCCTCGGCATTATACCTATCTATGTCAACATTAAGACTGAAGTATTCAGATTTTCGACCACAAAATATGGTAGGGAGTGTACATATGGAGCTGATATTGTCGACGACAGAAATTCTCTCAGTAGCTTTGAGAAACATAGAGAAGTCTGTTGAAGACAACTTGAAGTTACAGTAAACCTGAATGATTTGAGCCCACCTTGTCTGTGGTTGATTTACTGTTGACTGGTAAAGTTAATAGAGCCTCACTAACGTAAACACTGCATTATATGTACGTTAATAATTAACTACATACTTGAACCAAAACAAAGCGACTGCAAACTAAATGGTACATAAATCTGTTTCCGCTTAGAAAATTACCAGCCGAACATCTATTAAATTTAATAGTCTCTCGTCAAGGAAACTCGAAACAGGAACAAACAGAAACGAACGGAGGAAATAAGCTTATGAAGTGGATGATTATCAATTCGCCGCCCTCGGTAGCGTAGGGGCTAGAGTGTTAGCTCCGCGTGCCGAAGGTCGCCGGTTCGAGTCCGGCTGCGGGCATGGGTGTTTAACTGTTGTGTCTGTGAATGTCATGTCCGTCCTGTGGTGTGTCTAATTATCTCGAAAAATTCATCAGGCTGGCTGTGTGGCCTAAGATGCCGAAAGCCATTGCAAAAAAAAAAAAAAAAAAAAAAAAAATTATCAATTCTAATTCGACGTAGGCTGTCTCAGAATGCAACATTTGAGTATCTTGGCAACAAAACATAAAATCCAGTCCAGTTGTTAGGAAACGCAAAGACCAAGAAAGCATCAGCACGTTGCATAAGCGAGATGCCGGCATTATATGTACGTGGTCTGAAAGACCCTTGGCTTCTTCATATAGTCTCGTACCCAAAGCTATCATCATGTCAGAGTCCTCTTGTTTGTTTGTTTTACTTTTAATTCAATATTTATTATTATTATTTTCACTCTCATGAGATTAATAAAGGCCTCTCATTCGGAAGGACGCCGGTTCAAATCCCCGTCCGGGCATCTAGATTTGGGTGTTCCATGGTTTCCCTAAATCACTTCAGGCGAATGCCTGCATGCTTCCTTCAAAAGGCCATGGTCGAATTCCTTCCCGTTCCTTGCTCCCAGTCCCATCCCGCCTCTAATGACCTCGACATCGACGAAGCGTAAAGCAATAACTAAACAAAAACAGAGATTAACAACTTTGTAACTAGGTATTTATAAGTCATAAGTCGATAAAGGAAAATTGAACTATCTGCTAATTCTGAAGCTAAAATTTCGTAATGTATCACTGCTTATTAAGTTGGATTAGCCAACTCTTTATATTAAACGTGTGCCATGTCCAACTTTAATATTACTTACATAGTGTAATCCAAATGGACAGCCCTCAGATCTGGCGCTGTAAATAGTCCTATAACAAGAGAAAAAAGAATTGTATAGCTGGCCAATGTAAATAAAATAAATAACACAAAAAAATTCTCTACCTCGTAAACAAAATAGCCTGAAGGCTTCAAATTTGTGTACGCAATTTGTTTCATTAACCCAAATCCGAGAATCGAACACAAGTGAAGAGGATCGGAAAAATTGT
>JARYHS010011695.1:0-11000 GCA_031002005.1 Vandiemenella viatica
AGGACACTCCTTGGTTGGAATTCGAAGATAAACTGTAGGTCTCCTCTTCCTGGCAGGGTTACAAAGTAAGTTAGGAGACTACGAGAGAGCTGCACTACGCAGCCGGTAAGAAACTCTGTGGCTACGTCTTTGAGAGTACATGAAATTTTATACAGCATCTTTATGCTCTGTGTTTAAATTAAAATATATAATTATTAATATTATAATAAAAATATAGAATTAAGCAAAAGTAACAACAAACAGAAGAAACACGTCAAGTACAAAGTGATTGACGTTTGACATTTCATTGTGATTGTGTTCAGAAACGGGAGAATCTTTCAATCCAATATACACTGAGGTGACAAAAGTCATGGGATAGCAATATGAAAATATGTAGATAGAAGTAAGTAGTGTCGCTTATAAATTGTAAAAATGGTCAGTGCCTGGGCAGGACATTCATTTATGGTCAAATGCTTCGTGTGAGAAGGTCGATTATGTGATTATGGCCACACGACGAGAATTAACGGATTTCGAAGGCGGTATGCTAGTTGAAGCTAGACGTATGGGACATTCCATTTCGTAAATCGTTACGGAATTCAACATTCCGAGATCCACATTGTCAAGAGTGTGCCGAGAATACCTAAATTCAGGCATAACCTCCCATCATGGACAACGCAGTGGTCGACCGCCGGCACTTAACGAGCGCGACCAGCGACGTCTGCGTAAACTTGTCAGTGTGAACAGACAAGCAACACTGCGTGAACTAACCGCAGGAATGAATGTGGGACGTCCGACGGGCGTGTCCTTTAGGACAGTCCGGCGAAATTTGGCTTTAATGTAGAGATGGGCAAAGTGATTCACTAAAAAGAGCGGTTGTTCATTTGATCACTCAATGAAAAGAACTAGTTCTTTTGAATGGTTCACTTGCTCAGTAGCTCAGTTTTATTTGAGACCTTTTTTTTAGGTCTCACCCCTCACAATCCGGTTATTCCCCCACTTTCCGTTGAAAATACCCCCTTATGTCGACTTCAATACAAATAGTAGACCTTTTTTTTTAGCTTAGAAGAACTACCGTTCACTTTAAGTGAGCGTCTGCTCCATCTCTAATTCTTACGAATTTCTGAAATTCCTCATCCTCGACAAGAGAGAAGGGGTGATATTCTTTACACATCACTTTTAGTAACTGAATATCTAAAGCCCGTTTCCTAGTAATTGAGATTGGTTGATTTACATCAACGAATGTATTCATCGATGTCTGAGCAAACCGCGGCGTCGATAACGGTGACGGTCTCCGAGCCATGGTGTCGTCCAAGCTGCACCATTCCAGAGAAAACGTGGAGGCACTGGCATTAGAACTACTTGCTTTTGGGAGTGGATTAGAGTCACTTCGATGAGAAGTTCTAACCCCGGAGTCATCCACTGAAGGCGAACGTGATCGCTGCGCATTTCCCTCGAGTTTTAATGGTATCGACCGGTGCAAAGCCTTAAGGTGACTTTTCAAATTGGTCGTCGATCCTGACGATATAGATAAAATCGCCTTGCAATAGTTGCATTTCCCTTTCTTGTCCTTCTCGTTCTTTTCGAAATGATACCAAACATCACTGGTAAGTCTGCTCATTTTCTTGACCGGTTACAGACAAGGGGAAACTTGAAATAAACACGCAAATCTATGAAAAACGTATCGATAAATATTTGGTGTTACGATTATGTTTAAACGTTTATAGTGGTCATTTAAATACACTTGGATCGTAGTTTAGATTAAAAACTTAAAATAAAATATAGCATAACGCTTACCAGGGAGAGAGAGAAAGAGAAGCGGTTAGCGGAGCGGTAAAGAACTAGCTCTCCAGTGGCACTGCTCCGAGCTGTGCTGAGCGGTTGAATCGAACGTCGCGAACGAACTAGCTCTCCAGTGGCACTGCTCACTGCTCCGAACTGTGCTGAGCGGTTGAATCGAACGTCGCGAACGAACTAGCTCTCCAGTGGCACTGCTCCGAGCTGTGCTGAGCGGTTGAATCGAACGTCGCGAACGAACTAGCTCTCCAGTGGCACTGCTCCGAGCTGTGCTGAGCGGTTGAATCGAACGTCGCGAACGAACTAGCTCTCCAGTGGCACTGCTCCGAGCTGTGCTGAGCGGTTGAATCGAACGTCGCGAACGAACTAGCTCTCCAGTGGCACTGCTCACTGCTCCGAACTGTGCTGAGCGGTTGAATCGAACGTCGCGAACGAACTAGCTCTCCAGTGGCACTGCTCCGAGCTGTGCTGAGCGGTTGAATCGAACGTCGCGAACGAACTAGCTCTCCAGTGGCACTGCTGACTGCTCCGAACTGTGCTGAGCGGTTGAATCGAACGTCGCGAACGAACTAGCTCTCCAGTGGCACTGCTGACTGCTCCGAACTGTGCTGAGCGGTTGAATCGAACGTCGCGAACGAACTAGCTCTCCAGTGGCACTGCTGACTGCTCCGAGCTGTGCTGAGCGGTTGAATCGAACGTCGCGAACGAACTAGCTCTCCAGTGGCACTGCTCACTGCTCCGAACTGTGCTGAGCGGTTGAATCGAACGTCGCGAACGAACTAGCTCTCCAGTGGCACTGCTCCGAGCTGTGCTGAGCGGTTGAATCGAACGTCGCGAACGAACTAGCTCTCCAGTGGCACTGCTGACTGCTCCGAACTGTGCTGAGCGCTTGAATCGAACGTCGCGAACGAACTAGCTCTCCAGTGGCACTGCTGACTGCTCCGAACTGTGCTGAGCGGTTGAATCGAACGTCGCGAACGAACTAGCTCTCCAGTGGCACTGCTGACTGCTCCGAGCTGTGCTGAGCGGTTGAATCGAACGTCGCGAACGAACTAGCTCTCCAGTGGCACTGCTGACTGCTCCGAACTGTGCTGAGCGGTTGAATCGAACGTCGCGAACGAACTAGCTCTCCAGTGGCACTGCTGACTGCTCCGAGCTGTGCTGAGCGATTGAATCGAACGTCGCGAACGAACTAGCTCTCCAGTGGCACTGCTCCGAGCTGTGCTGAGCGGTTGAATCGAACGTCGTGAACGAACTAGCTCTCCAGTGGCACTGCTGACTGCTCCGAGCTGTGCTGAGCGATTGAATCGAACGTCGCGAACGAACTAGCTCTCCAGTGGCACTGCTCACTGCTCCGAGCTGTGTTGAGCGATTGAATCGAACGTCGCCAACGAACTAGCTCTTCTCGATCTTCGGCGTTTCTTATTCTTCATAGCGGAGTGGATAAACAATGAACGGCGTGGAACAGAGAACAAACAAGGGACGGGCGAGAATGGCAAAGCCGAAACCGACATTGTCTGCGCCCACTCGACTGAAGTTCAATCGACGCAGACACACCACCGTCATTACGGCTTCCAAGAAGAACTACCGCTCACTTTTAGTGAGCGACTGCTCACTCGCTCTTTCAAAAGAACTGTTCTAAAGAGCTGATTCACTCACGAACGACCCCTCTCTACTTTAATGGGCTATGGCAGCAGAAGACCGACTTGGGTGCCATTACTAACAGCACGAAATCACCAACAGAGACGCTCCTGCGCTTGTGACCATATCAGTTGGACCGTAAACGACTGAAAAAAAAGTGGCTTGGTCAGATGAGTCACGATTTCAATTGGTAAGAGCTGATGGAAGGGTATGAGTGGGGCGCAGACCCCTTGAAGCAATAAACTCAAGTTGTCATCAAAACAAGCTGGTGGTGGCTCCATAATTGAGCCGTGCGCGGCTCTCTGTCGCTAGGCGGCTGTTTCATATCGCTAACTTCTCCGCTAGGGCGCGCGGCGGCCAGGTTCCGGCCATCTGGTGGCGATTGTCATCTTTCGCTGGCCGATAGAGAGCGCTGTGAATGTGAGTGCCCTCTATCGGTCTGTAGAGAGGATTTAAGGGGCGACCCGGCTCAGGAAAGAAGGAGTCTCTGCGGTCAGTCTCGGCTAGGAAGTGAACAGTCTGAGGAGGAAGTGGCGGTGTCGGAAGCGGCAGTTGAAGAAGGCGACGTGCTCCATGCACGGGCAGCAGTCAGGCGGAGCAACGTGATACTTGGCCGTCGACGAGGGGTTATTGACGGTGCCTGGTCTGACAAGCAGTTCTGAGTGGCCATAAACTGTGTCGTCGCCTCACATGCCCAGACTATATGGCAGTTTGGGGTGTCCTCGTAAAGTGTGCGCTTTGGCACCTTCTGGAGCAACCTGTGCCTTCATGTTCCACGAGTGGATAGACTGTTAGAGAGTTCGTGGTATTCAGACAATTCAACTTCGTTGTATTTTCTGCTTCCTCGGTGCAATTGGAGATTTTCTGTTTGGTGTTCGTGCTATGTCACTAATGGCTGTTCTTTCACATGAGGGAAACAGTGTATGTATGTTTGGCTGTACCCTTGAGGGGTGCTGAAACATTAAAACAGACCAGTGTTGGTTGAGCTCAACTGATATAAGTGCCTTGAGAAGCTCGATCGTTGGAAATCCTGTTTAGGAACTTCTAGCACCGGATATTCTACCATTATTAAATTGTTGTTTAGACATAAGTAAATTTAAGTGTGTAAATCCTTGGCCTCTTGGGCCATCATGGAGCATTAAGGCCAACTAGTATTGTGGTTATTTAATATAAGTATATCTTGGGGGAATTTTAAGTAACCGATTGGTAATTAAGCTTATTACAGGATATAGTGTGGAAATCTTATGTTTGAAGTTGTTGACATTGTTGTGTAAAGTTGTATTGTATTTGGTATTTATTGTAATAAACAAGACTGAGACAATTGTAACCATGCGCCCACATGCTTGCCAACCTAACTACCACCTCAAATGGTAGCAGAGCGTGGTTGCATTGGGTAGTCTCAAGTCTTGTTGTTGTTGTTGTCATTTCGGATTCTCTATGAAAGGCACACGTTTTGTAGGGTGGAGTTACCTTAAGAAAGAGCAGCTCCAGTATGAGCTCAGGATTAGGGGATTGTCTGACGATGGTGGTGTAACAGAACTTATTGACGTTTGCATACTGTCGGTCCTGCTCCGGTTACCGTTCCGTTCCGCCAGAGCGGATTGGGGAGGTTTGTGATGCTGTTTCCGCTTGTGTAGTGGGGTTGCAGGAGCTCGGAAGGAATGTGGCCTTCCTGAAGGAGAGCAGCCCAACCATACGTCAAATTTATAGAATTCAAGCCAGCTTAATCATTTAACGATCGTCTGACTGATTTAAAAACCTTGAGATTAGATAAAGATCAACTTTCTGTTGTAAACCAGTTGAGTGCCGAATTACAAACATTGTTACTACAAGTTAATTCCTGGGTTTAGAGAATGACACTTGTGGTGATTCAGTAGAAGAGGTAGCAGTAAGAACGGTGCATCCTCAGACACCCCAAGTGGTTCCCGAGTATCAGGCCATTTCTAATCAATTTGCCAATTGCCCTAATCCTTGGGTGTGTTGTTAAGAGAAGTCGAGGAACTTTCAGTGGATGATATGAGACAAATTGAACATTTATTATGGCTTACAGTTCGGTTTGAGAGGCACGCCGACGCTCTTCAGGTCCCTCAACATAGTGTTTTAAGCCTTGTTGTATCCTCTGGCCAAAGGGTCCTTTGGCAGATTATCTTGCGGAGATTGTGCAAGTAAAAGGGTCATTGAGGATTTAAGACAGAGGGTAATTCGTGAAAAAATACCAATACGTGCTCTGAGAGAGTTGGAGAGAGTTCATTTTTGGAGAGTGCAATCCATAACAGAGTCATTAGGAGAATTTGTGGAGAGAGTTCGTATGGCCGTAACAGCGTTGCAAATGGATATTTCTGAAAAAGGATATAGTTGCCAATATTGTTGAAGGTCTTCGTCCTGAGGATAGGGCTAGGGCTGTGTTTAATATAAAACCAGTGTCCTTTCTGCAGCTTAATCAGTTGATTACCTCGATTGAGGCCTTGCGACTTGTCGATCAGCAGAGAACAGAAGCCAGAGCGCAGGTTATTAAGAAAGGTGAGAGGAATTCTAGGGGTTTGCGTGCTAATGATCACTATGTTGCAGGCAAGTGTTTTCGTTGTGGCGCTGGCGATCATTTCGTCAAACAGTGCCGAGTGCCAGCGGTGCGACGAGCTGATACCTGACATAACGCCTCTCAGCGGACAAGTTCCGCTGGTAATAAGTATTGGTGCAGTAGTGTTCGTCCAGGTGGGGTTGTTAAGCGATGTTTTCGTTGTGGGTCTGGTCGACATTTGGTCAAAGAGTGCCGGCGGCCAAGCGTCAATTGAATGGGAGTTTAGCTGGATATAAAAGGAGCCATTCACGGCTTAAAGACCTTCATAAACGTATTGTGATTCCTAACACGTCTCATCTGCCCTTTATCTGTGCCACTATTAATCATGAACCTGTTTGCGTTCTTATTGACTCAGGGAGTTCCTTCTCTCTGGTCGATTATAACTGGTATTTGGAATTTCGTAACATCTGTCGCTTGCCGGCACTCAGACCCCTCCTGCAGGGATGTCGTACGATTAATGTCAGAAAGTTGGGTCTCGTAGGAGTGTGTCGCGTTTGGGTGCGGGTGTGTAATTACACTGGCCTTGCGATCTGGTCGTACAAAGGGGTTATCAATACCCGTTATATTGGGAGTTGATTTTATCAGAGCCACGGGTCAAATTATGGATTGTAGTTCGAGCACTTTTCATTTTAAATTGATCCACAACATCAAATAGCTCTTTGTTCTTGTCGTGTCTCGTCACGGGTAATGCCGTCCTTACTCAAGTAGGTGACTATAAGGTGGGCCATCTGCCTCAGGATCAAGACTCGTCAGCTTTTGCAAATGTTGGAACAATTTGGAGATGTTTTGGTGGACAAATTGGGAGTTACTCATCTTATTGAATATAAAATCCACCTGTCCGATGATGTGCCGGTGAGGCAGGGGCCCTACCGTTTGTCCCCCCCAAAGATGAATTTTCTGCGAAAAAGGATCGATCAGATGCTCAAGGAGGGAGTTATCAGGCCCTCCACTTCACCCTATGCTTCGCCTATGTTCTTGGTTCCCAAACCTGAGAAAGGGGATTACAGACCGTGGTTGACTACAGGGCATTGAATCAGAAGGTCGTTTAGAATCTGTGCCCCTGCCTGATCTTCACAATGCTTTTACCTGGTTCGCCGGCGCCAAATATTTTTCTGTGTTGGATCTGAACCAAGCATATTACCAAATTCCCCTGAGTGAGGATTCGAAGGCAGCTACTGCATTTTGCACGGATTGGAATTTGTTTGAGTTTAACCGTGTTCCGTTTGGTTTGGCCACTGGGGCCGCAGTGTTATCCCGTCTCCTTGATAGGGTCCTAGGAGATCTTAAGTTTCGATTTGTATATAATTATTTGGACGACGTGGTGGTCTATAGTGAATCCTTTGAGCAACATATGGATCATCTTAGACAAGTCCTAGTTAGGTTCAGGGATGCTGGTCTGACCGTCAAGCCTTCAAAAATTACTTTAGCCTGCCCGCAGGTTTCCTTTCTGGGGCATCTTGTGTCATGTGATGGCATTAGAGTGGATCCTGATCGTCACAAAGATCCTCCGAAATTTCCCCCCCCCCCCCTCGTAATGTTAAGGGTGTCGCTAGGTTTATTGGTATGGCCAATTATTTTCGCCGTTTTGTGCCTAATTTTGCCCATATCGCTGCCCCGTTGAATGAACTTCGTAGGAAAGGCTGCAAATTTGTGTGGGGAGCTAGCCAACAGGCTGCCTTTGACGCGCTAAAATCTGCGCTTACCAATCCACCTGTTTTAGCCATTCCGGATTTTAACAAACCCTTTGTGGTACAGACGGATGCGTCTAGTGCTGGCATCGCGGCCGTTCTTTTGCAGGACGGTGATCAGGGGAGATCCCCGGTGGCTTACATTTCCAGAAGGTTGGCTGGTCCGGAATGTAAATACTCAGTGTACGAGTGTGAGGCTCTTGCTGTTCTCTTTGCCTTGGAGAAATTTGGATTTTATCTGGAACATCGCGAGTTTATTCTGGAAACGGATAATCAAGTATTAAGTTGGGTCCTGGCGCGTCCCCGTAAAACTGGGCGCATAGCGAGGTGGGCCGTCCGGATCTCAGCTTTCCGCTTTTCGGTGCGACACATTCGGGGGGCTGATAACAGCGTCGCAGATGCGCTTAGTCGCATGTTTGAGGAGCCGGAAGGGCCCTCGGAAAGCAGTAATCAGGGTTGTGACTGAAGTTCCCTTATTGTTTTCTGACCTCCGGGTTAAACAGAGATCTGATCCCTGTCTGGGTCCCATTTATCAAACTCTTTGTAAAGGTGAACCATCGCCAGGTTTCGTCTTGAATAGGTATTCTGTGTCGTCAGGTAGGAAGAAGAAAGCAACTTAGAATATGTCTTCCTAGTGAGTTAATCTCGTCTGTTTTTTATTATTTTCATCATTCTTTGGCCGGGGGCCACTTGGGCGTACACAAGACCATACACAAGATTCAAGAATGTGTTACATGGCCTGGATTAATAAAGGACATCCGCAAAATGGTGGGGGAGTGTCGTACTTGCAATATGTTTAAACCGGACACTGGCCCCAAGAAAGGCTATCTGTGCTCTCTGCGGGAACAAAACCCTATGGATAAACTGTTCATCGATCATGTCGGGCCACTTCCCCGTACTAAACTGGGAAATAGGTACATCTTAGTGGTGGTTGATGCATTTACTCGTTTCTGTTGGCTTGTTCCTGTTCCGACTACCTCCACCTCGTGTACTGTAAGTCAGCTCCAAAGAATATTTGCCTGGTTTGGACCTCCTCAAGTCATGGTGAGTGACAATGCTTCTACATTTCTTTCTCAACAATTCAAAAGGTTTTGTTTTTCTCAGGGTATCAAACATGTCACCACTACCCCCTATCACCCTGAACCTTCCTTTGCAGAACGAGTGAATCGTAATTTGAAGGCCGCATTAATTGCTTATCACGCTAATTCGCGTTCCAAATGGGAGGAATCCATCTCGTGGATTAACTTAGCCTTTAATTCTGCTCGTCATGAGGTCTTGAAGGCCTCACCCACTAGTCTGATGCTTTCTTTCCCGTTGAATTCCCCGCTGTCCAATTTGTGGGACATTAGGGAACTCTTGCCTGATAGGATTAATTCACAGACTGTCGAAGATAATTGGGATAGAGCTCTTAAGAATATTAAGTTGGCCCACGAGCGTCTGCGTAAAAGGTATAACACGGGTCGGGTCCCCTTTAACTACAAGGTCGGGGACGAGATTTTCGTTCGTAACCTAAATCCTCAAGGCGGCGTTGAAGGCGGGCAATCTGGTAAACTGGCCTACAGATTCATAGGCCCTTGCATTATACAAAGAATATTATCGCCCGTTAACCTGCTAGTTCAAGATTTCAAATCCAGAAGAGTGATGAGGGTACACCTGTCGCAGGTTAAGTGCAAGGTTAGGCCGTAATCTCTTGATCTCCCGGGGTCTAGCTTTGGCGGGGGAGGTTGAGCCGTGCGCGGCTCTCTGTCGCTAGGCGACTGTTTCATATCGCTAACTTCTCCGCTAGGGCGCGCGGCGACCAGGTTCCGGCCATCTGGTGGCGATTGTCATCTTTCGCCTGCCGATAGAGAGCGCTGTGAATGTGAGTGCCCTCTATCGGTCTGTAGAGAGGATTAAGGGGCGACACGGAAGCGGTAGTTGAAGAAGGCGACGTGCTCCATGCACGGGCAGCAGTTAGGCGGAGCAACGTGATACTTGGCCGTCGACGAGGGGTTATTGACGGTGCCTGGTCTGACAAGCAGTTCTGAGTGGCCGTAAACTGTGGAGTCGCCTCACATGCCCAGACTATATGGCAGTTTGGGGTGTCCTCGTAAGGTGTGCGCTTTGGCACCTTCTGGAGCAACCTGTGCCTTCATGTTCCACGAGTGGATAGACTGTTAGAGAGTTCGTGGTATTCAGACAATTCAACTTCGTTGTATTTTCTGCTTCCTCGGTGCAATTGGAGATTTTCTGTTTGGTGTTCGTGCTTGCGTGGGACAATCTATGTCACTAATGGCTGTCCTTTCACATGAGGGAAACAGTGTATGTATGTTTGTCTGTACCCTTGAGGGGTGCGGAAACATTAAAACAGACCAGTGTTGGTTGAGCTCAACTGATATAAGTGCCTTGAGAAGCTCGATCTTCGGAAATCCTGTTTAGGAACTTATAGCACCTGGTATTCTACCATTATTAAATTGTTGTTTAGACATAAGTAAATTTAAGTGTGTAAATCCTTGGACTCTGGGGCCATCATGGATCATTAAGGCCAACTAGTATTGTTGTTATTTAATATAAGTATATCTTGGGGGAATTTTAAGTAACCGATTGGTAATTAAGCTTATTACATGATATAGTGTGGAAATTTTATGTTTGAAGTTGTTGATATTGTTGTGTAAGGTTGTATTGTATTTGGTATTTATTGTAATAAACAAGACTGAGACAATTGTAACCATGCGCCCACATGCTTGCCAACCTACCTACCACCTCAATTGATGAATTGGATATTCAGTTCGAAGATGGGTTTGATGAGGAAGCAGAAAATGTGGACAGTGATGACAATGAAGTTTAATTGTTCATAATATAATAAATAATATGTCTTTAATAATAATTTTTCATTAAATTTGCGTTTAAAACAAAGATATAATAAACCATCAAACCGTTTCAATATTTATTTTGCATAATTAATTGGTTTGCAGTTAATTTTATAATTTGGCATTGGAATATTATTGGATCATTACAAAAAATTCTATAAAGGCCAACAAAGAACTGAAATTCCATACAGCTGACTTATAAAGCCAACTAATGAGCTCTCACTTGCACTCATGCACATGAATACTGCCCACGCACTCATATTCAGAATGAAACATTTATCGTGTCTGGGAGGAAATTTGGCCCAACGGATTGGTCTGGCTGCTTACAAAAGTCTTGAAATAGTACCCTGAGCAACATACATAAAATTTAGGCTTGCTCCTTTTTTTTATGACGTTTAAAGCGTCTGGCTGAAGTAATGGCCCACAGGAAGTGTCTGGCAATAATGAATGTTGGTTTTTAACAATATTCTG